>DWDV01002189.1:0-11936 GCA_018245615.1 Mimoniades ocyalus
GTGAAACGTGGGAGTGTTCTGCATTCCTCTGCCTACCTCTTCGGGGATTACAGGCGTGAAGTTACGTGATTATTATTGTACTATGTGATATTCATTTGAGTGTCATCTCATTGTTGCATTTGAGTGTTGTTTCTGATAATTACCAAGCTTTAACAACGTGATGTGTAATGACGTCATAATGCCACGTTTTACTGACTGTTGCTAGTGCTTTTGATTTTTAAAAAAAACTTAAGACGTTTCAAGATTTAAATGAACAACAAATATTTTCTGTATTATTGTATTGCCATATTTTTTAGTTCTTCTAGAGGCACATTTAATTTTTCTACATCAATTACATATATGTGAGTTGAACGTTTTATATTTGCGTCTTATTAATAGCAATTTCTGACCTATTTGAGTTACATAAATTTTGTGATGCGACTAAACTTCATTCATTTATCAATCATAGCATGCATCATCAATTATATCTGCAAGCAGCAATCACCAATCATATATAATTTCTTTACTAATAATATAATTATATGTAACTTTCACAATTACAATGACAAATGACTGCGCTACATTACGAAGTTATATAAGCCCCGTTGATAAAAATCGTATTAACGGTTGTATTGAAACATTTATTCGGTTGTTAAAGGTGCTGATATCAATAAATTGCATTGTTACCGAAAATCTGTTCGTTAAATTGAAACAAAACACGACCGGTTCTCGGATAAGTGACTTGCGGTGGGTTTCTACGATTATTTTCAAGCTTCGAAACGCACATTAAATAATGGAACCCAAATCATCCATTCACGTCAACGTCACAACAATTAATTTCAACAGAGGCGTTACAAAATTCCCAAACCAAATATGTTACCTAATATCGGACTCGTTTTTTATAATTTAATTTTTAGCCTGTTCAACGTAATATAATTTAAAAACGAAAAAAGCATTTGATATAAAAGCAGGTTCAAGTACCTAGTACGTAATTACAACACAACTTGACCCATGTAGATATGGCGTGACGTTTGTTATATAACGCCATTATACCACAATAACCGCTCTATATTTACATGGCGTCGTTGAATCACTAGAGCCGGCGGCTGCTTGCGTGAGCGTAACGTTTCTTTAGTTCTATTTAAAGTTCGTTTTTACTATCACAATACTTTAATTACTCGGACGTCTGTGCAAACTTACTACGATACAACTCTATGTTTAATGTAGTAACTGCATGACTGGAGCAGACTTATAATACCTTATAACACAGCAGCGGAGTAGATCTAATATAAAAAACAATGCATACAAATTTATGAATTGCCACTGCCGATCGAGAGTTTTTGGGTGTAAATCGCGGGTCCGATACGAAAGCATTTTTATAATTACAATTTCTAGTTAAAAATTCAAGTAGTGGCTTGGAGTTTGAATTTGTGCCCGGTATATCCCAAAAACGTCACCATCTATTCCATGATGGGATGAAAACGTAATTAGTGAATAGTGAATGGGAATGCACTACACTCTTTTGCCTACCTCTTCGGGGATTACAAGCGTAATGTTACGCTTACGAATTATGGTGACTTGTACTCTATCCCGTTATATTCTATTCCACCCATATTCCAAATCCATTCCACAAAAAGTTTAAATGAATTAGAAAAAATCTTTGTAAAAAGCCTATAAATGTTTACTTAAATAATAAACATGCTTGTTGTCATGTAGTTGAGTGTCATGTGTTATGTTGCTTGAGTTTCTTTCGCTGTTTCTTCTTTATAGCGACGCATTTTCCGAAGCGATGGCAGTTTCATTTAGACGTACAAAAGTGTTCTAATGAACTAATTTTGAATAAATGGCCTCATAATTACCCCCATAAAAGTTTTTCTAAAATTTTAATTATTTCACATTTATTAATAAAAACCAGTCTTTTTCGATCCTTTTCTTGTTCTGCTATTGTCTCCTGCCAGAATGAAGAGGTTAAGGCCATTGTCTTGCCACACTGGTGAAGTGTGGGTAGGCAGAGCAGAATAACCCATATAATTTATTAATTAGCTAATATGAATTTGAATATACAAATAATTATTAAGTAACTTATTGGTATAAGAGCGAAGTAACTATGATTCATATTTAATATTTAAAATCATGAAGAGAACAGATAGTAGAAAACAGTAAAATCGTGAATAAGATTTAACACCAAAAGAATAAAGTTTGTAAATAATATACGGACAGCAGCAACTTGCTCTACAAATTCCGTTTCTGACAAAATATTTACCGTCACCAACTATTTTGTCCCTGGAGATGTAAACCTTGTCTTCGTGGGCTTGAAAATAACTATAAATCTATATTCACTCGGCATCGATAATTCTGAGCCAGAATTTTCCTGTTTACGTATTTATAATGAAACGTTGCCCACGACTTCCATCGTGCCATTTTCAAGTTTAAACTTTAATGTAATTTTTCTACAAGAACTTCGTAAGTTTGCTACTTTCTTAGAAGTATCTGTCATATAAGGTATTGATAGTATTTTTTTTTTGTCCAAAACAGTATATTGTTTTATTTATCAAATGTGATCATATTATACACAGAGATTATTATTATATGATTATGCTTCCATTTTCTTTAACATTTTTTTCATATTTTAGAACGACTAATAAAATTGAACACTGAAAAATTCATGATTACCACGGTGGTCGTGTTGGTTGCAAGCGCGAATGCCGATCGGGAGGTACTGGATTCGAATGCGGGGTCGAGCACTATTGCATTTTTAAAATTTTGAACTTCTAGTAAGGGCTCGGAATCTGGAAATGTGACTGGTATTTGGCAATAGGATCACCACCTACTCGTATTCCATAATGGGACTTAAACATAACTGGCGAAACGTGTGAATGTACCACATTGCTCTGCCTACCTTTCCAGGGATTACAGGCGTAAAGTTACGTGTTACTGAAAAATTCAATAACAACAATTGTCTTAAATGTAACACAGTTTTTATTAAAAACTATTGTAGTAATTGTACACAATTTTCAACTTCATCTAAATATAGCGGCTTTCTATTTCAACTTTTTAAAGAGGGAAGAACGGGGTTCTATTTGATATTTAACAATTTGAAACTCTATAGTTATTTTAATTCAGCACGACATAAGTATGGAGGCATTTAACGTAAGTTTTATTGTGCCGATTACTCGTACAATATTTCACAAATTAATTTGAGTACATTTCACAATACGGTATCAGATTCATCGGTGCGAAACTAATCTTACTGACGTATGTACGTGATAATATAAACAATTTTATTAGCGTTACACGACAGCCTTCACGGTGCTTAATCCCATTAGATACGACTATAATACAGATACGTGGCTAAGTAATTGGAAGTAACAAGCATGTAAGTATGCGATCGATATTCGTTTGATCAATACTTGCTTTTGGGGTTGTCGGCTCGGCCGGTCACGCTTCGTTTTCAATTAGAAACCCACGTTGTCTACTCTGGTGTGGAATACAAACTCGGTTAAATACTGCTTTCTAATATAGCTATGTACGTTATACACGTACATGGGGTCACGAGGGTGTATATTTACGTAAACAATTTGGAACAAATGTTTGAACGCGCGATTACATTACACATGCCTTAGACGCGAATATATTACATTGACTGCCTCGTTAGTCGTGTTGGTTGCATATGCGACTACCGAGCGGGAGGTCCTGGGTTCAATCCCCAGATCGGACATTTCAAAAATTTTCTAATTTATATTTCCTAGTAATGGCTCTGAGTCTGAATATGTGGAGTATGGTAATAGGCTCAACACCTATGTATTTCATAGTGGGACGAAACGTAACTGGTGAAACGTGGGAGTGTTCTACATTCCTCTGCCAACCTCTTCGGGGATTAAAGGCGTGATTGACGTTTACGATTACATTACATTGAACGCTTAAAACAGTCTTAATATTTCTGGGTCACCCGCTAATCGTCAGTTATGTACATCCACATGCATACATACTTATACCTATTATACATTTATAATATCGGAACTTTAGTGGACGCTATGACATTAGGTATCATGATTGTAACAAAGCGTTAATGAATCCAAAAAAAACAATTGTGGAACATTTCAAATATATTCTAATAGAAATTTTACTAATTTGTCTGTGTGTACAGTAAGCTGGGAGAAATTAATTATTGCGATCTCCTTGATTGTATACTGATGGTTATGTGAACAAACTTTCCGCCCTCCACGTCACTAAACATTTGTGTTTTGCTTGTTTAGCTATCTGTCGACTTATGTGTGTATCGTAATTATGTTTATGTTGATCTGTTGTTCTATATTACATAATTAAAGCTTAGTTTACTATGAACTGTCATAACTCATCCATACTTGGTCTGTTGGCATGTTGAAATGAAAATTCTCTTGTTCACTGTAAAATTGTTGTAGGCAAATGCTAAAAGGGGGTCAAGTGACAAGCGCTTGTTAAGTTACCGAGATTGGCACTACGTGTGCGTGCTTTTTTAAATGGCTGCTAAAACACAGTTTTAAAGGCGCAATAAAATGTGTTATAAGGATTCGTATAAAATACAAATATACATTATACATAATAAAACTAAACAAAAAGTGTTTGACTACGATTTTCAATTTAAACTTTTGTTGAGCTCATAGTTTGTTTGCGCTGTATTTTTTTTAACTTTTGCATTACTGGTTGTGTTCTCGGTCGTATTAAATAAATTTTCTTTGAAGAATTTTTGAGAGAATATTTTAGATTAAATTCGAAGAGAGACGTGTTAAACATAACATGTGTTAACATAAGGGAGAGGTGTTGAACTGTAATTTGATAATTATTTTTATATATTTTAAAATAACGCAATACACACTAACTTCTGTTTCCTAATAATTAACATAGTACAAACTAAAGATATTTTTTTTCTGTTTCGAAAAATAAAATTGAAGTTTTTCGGGAAGTGTCTTCAAATATTTTTTTATAAAATATCCTTCCAATGCCTTAGAAAACAATATCTGTGTTGAGGAATCGGAAGAACCACAGCTTCATATTCTGCTGCTAAGCACCAATGTTTATATTGTGCGGGGTTTGCAGACATATCATTGTCCAATTGACAATTTTAATCTATTGACTTAAAGTTCTCCAAATTACTATTTACATCGGTTACAGTAGAATATGTGATTCTACTGTAACCGATGTTTAGATAAATTATTATTTATGTATATTTGATATTTACATTAAAATGAACCAAAAAATACCATTCTAATATAAGTTAAAAGTATTTCACCTATATTTTGTCTCTGTAATACCTACTCTGTTATGACCTTTGCACTGTATGTATACAATATGGATTAAATTACAAAAACCATTTTTCGTGCATCCTAGATTATCATAATAATATACGCCACTCAAAATCCACGTAATAAACTTTGTAATCCGTATCACTGTGTATGAAATATAAGTATTCCGTATTAATAATAATAATTACTCTTACAATAGTAACGACGCTTGGAAAAAAGAAATTGTTAACATAATAAGCGGTAATTTATTCTGTAAACCTCTCAATTTAAGTGAGATGTTTCGGTCTTGTTTGTTATTATAACCAATCGTAAATAATACATCGTGCAAACAGTTATTCTTAATCATAACATCCACGGTATCCGCGTGTGTGTAGATACTATTTTAACGTAAACTTACATATATTGACGTTAACTTACGTATATTTAACGTAGACTGATAAGTTGGTCCTGTGGTTGGTGAACCTGACTGCTAAGCCAAGGACCGTCGGTTCGATTCCCAGTCAGGACAAATACTTGTGTGACGAGCACAATCATTTGTTTTAATCTGGGTTGAAATAAAAATATCTGTACAAGTATTAATATGTTTAAAGATCGTTTGGTTGCCATATCACACGTTCTCTTGAACCTATTTTGGAACCAAATGGCCGTAAAGAATAGAAAAAAAAATGAATTAATCTTTGCAGAGGAATAAAAATACAATGATAAACCTGACTTTGAGGCTGTATAAATGTGTGAATTATACAGATTTAAAGTTAGGTATATGTAACACATTATTACCGATACCTTTCCGATGATAACGATGATGATGACCTTTATAGATGCTGTTATAGAAGGTCAGACTGGGATGCTCTGCACACTGCCTCTTCGTCGAAACTGTCAACGCTTCACAAAAATGCAAAAGAAATTTTGTGTCTTAGTATGGCATAGTGATGTGGACGGCCGAAAAAGCTAATTTCCAGAATTAGAATTTTTCCATTGAATCTTCTACGTAGCGGTACGGTGACGTGTGTCAAATTCGTTTTATCTAGATTGTGTAGATTTTCGGCCGACATAATTATTACGGTATGGTCGGGAATACTAGGAATTTAATCAAAAAACACGTTTTTAAAACGTACACAGAATGTATTAACGAAATACGTCATTATGATTGCGTTAAATAATAGATAATATATTTACGAGTAACTGCGGATATTATGTATATTCTTTTGCTTAGCAGAAATTTTACTTTTTGAGTCTGCAATTGTCTTATTTACACAATATTAGATATGTCAATGTTTCACATCATGTAAGTACCTATTATATAAATTTTTCATTTAATATTATACACTCATTTTTTTTTATGAATAAACAATTATCAGTTTATGATAACCTTCTCTATAATAAGGATTTGTGCCTGGTGTATGACAACAGGCTCATCCTCTATTTCATTGTGGAACATAAACGTAACTGATGAAACGTAGAAATGTACTACACCTCTTAGCCTACCTTTCTGGGTATTACAGGCGTGATGTTGCTTTACGTTTCACCATTTACGTTTACGGCCTACTATAAAATAATAACGTAAACCTGCACGCCTATAATCCCCGAAGAGGTAGGCATAGGAGTGCAGTACACTCCCACATTTCACCAGTTACGTTTACGTCCCTATATGTAATAGGTGGTGAGCCTATTGCCATGCACCGGGCACATTTCCAGATTCCGAGTCACTACTAGACAATTTAAGTTATAAAAATTAGTAGCGCCCTACGCGGGATTTGAACCCATGACCTGCCGATCGGCAGTCACGCTAAAGAATAATGGACGAGCTTATTGTTATCCACTGGGCACTAATATAAACCCAACCCAACAGAACCCAAGCCACTATTATAAACTTCAAGTCAGTAAACTCCAATAGTATCCGACCCTGGGATCGAAACCAGGACCTCGCGATCGGTTGTCATGCTTGCATCCTCATCCAACGAAACAGTCAACGATTATGAAGAATTCTATAAATTTCCACCAATACGCTTAACTTTTGACTATTGGTATCTACTGACAAATATTGTACTGTAATGTTGTGTTGAAGCACTATTTTGGGTCAAATTCATAAACGATTTGCATAAACATCTCACAGACTAGCGTTTTCTTTGGATACCGATGTAATGCTTTCTGCATGTTGTATTGGTGTTCCTGCCCGTCTCCGGACAAGCATCCAGCTTTTTCTTGACATAATTCAGGTACCCGCACTTAATATTAAAAATTTGACCGTAATTTAGTCAGATTATTATCATTTATTATCATTAGACGTTCATTTAGTAAAGATTATTGATCTTCATTTAGTCAGATTATTACCAGACAATTTGCCTTCCAACTTTACTTTGATGCGGCATAGTTACCCGATGCAATCGATTTCTTTTGCATATTTAATTTCAAGTACAGTATCGTGCACCGTCTGGTTTATTCCGCGAATCGTATTTGTCGATTCGCTCAGTATTTTACCCATTGACTAATGGATTACTTCGTGGATATGTTGCCATTCCATTTTCCTATTTTTCATAGTTAGACGTTCATTACTAAACGTCGACATTAATCATGTATTATACGAATATACGTAATATTATTGAATAGGGTCTTGATGTTCTCGCACCACCATACGTACCAACATACACATAACATACCAACGTGTAACCATAGAACTTATTCATTTGCATTATTTTATTAGCCGCGCGGTAACAACATTCAGTATGCATTCGGGAATCAATCGTACCGCGCGTACTCATAACAACATCATTTAGAATACATCTAAATTCTTAATTGTAGAACAATAAACGCTATTCATTTAAACAACCTCTTTTCTTTGACTATCGTATGGTATCAGTAATAGCCCGTAGAATATATTTGAACTCTTTTTCGTACGAAATACTTGACTCATAGGTTGAACCTAGTCGGTTAAACTATATTCCTCTATGTTTTGATACGAAAACATAATGTTCAGCAAGCGTCAAAGGTCATAGACACCTGTAATTAAACTCACATCGTAAGGTTACTCGCGTACGGATTTTGTAAAACGACGCTTAATTTGTTTAAATTTTTGGAAGTAATCAACTTAGAATAGAATTTATTGTTTGTTTATATAGAGATCAAAAGCTGAAGACAATAATAGTAAGACTGTAGTCACCGCTTAGCGATAGTGAACGGTTTAATGGTAGAACATTTACAATGGAACTGTGCGCTGAGGGCACCACCTTAGCTGTGGTGTCGTGTTTGCCATATACAACGTATTTGCACATAAATGAATATATAAACACATACGTCAGAAACTAATGAGAGTAAGTCATAATGTAAACGCAGTAAAACAAGAGACTACGTATTTCGTTTTAATTTTAATACACCATATTAATGGTTACAGAAATACGCAACATAACGCATGTAATCCTCGAAGTGGTAGGTTGAGGAATGTAGAACACTCCCACGTTTCACCAGTTACGTTTACGTCCCACTATGGAATAGGTGATGAGCCTATTGCCACTCCACTACTAGAAAATCTAAATTAGAAAATTTAGTAGTGCCCGACCCCGGAATCGAACCCAGGACCTCCCGTTCGACAGTCGCACTTATAAATAATAGGCAGTTATCAATAATATCCCTCGTAATTAATTGTAATTAATATGTACCTACTAAATATGTAGTTAATACACATCTTTCATAATTGATTCCAAATAATACTAAAAATAATTATAAAATGATTAATGTCGTAACGAATGAGTAATGTCGTAGCGCGAGTGTAACCCCACCTCGCCGATCGCCTGGAGATATTTGGTAAACTTTGGACAAGTTTCATGAAACATTGACCCTCGGTGTTCGGGCAGGCGAGTTTCATTTTAAAAGTGTTTCGGCGCGTTGTTTCCGACGTTACAGCTGTGGTTTTTACACAATTCCACCCTTAAGTACAGATTTGGGGTTTGTTCTATAATATGATACCGATTTTCTCCATTTTTTTGTTCTCACTAGGCAAGGCTGTACTGTATCGTATTTAGTTTTTCGTATTGATGTAATGGCTACAGTTGACGAGGTAACAAGACCTTCCAATATTAACACCGGTTTATACCAGTTCCACTGTCGGTCTCCCATCCAATGTCTCACTCATGTGATGTCTGTGTTGACTAGATCAGATCACGCTCCAAGCGGTGCTCGGTCTCGGGACTCATCATACGCGACTCTCTTTGGTATCATCCGATAATCTCGGTTGAGCTTTTACCGCTACAGAGTCGTGTACTCTGTTAGTGCAAGCTGTATGAATATTTGAGTAGTTGCAGCAATCATTAAACACCTGTAAAAATGACTCTAGATTGCTGGCATTGTTTAGGTGCCAGTATATGTCGTGTGTATAATATGTATAAATATGCACGTAATTATATAACGTTTAAACTTAACTGGCGACACGTGGGAGTGCACTACATTCCTCTGCCTACCTCTTCGGGGATTAGAGGCGTGATGTTACTTTTTTTATATATAAAATAATACACAAATAATATCACATTATTTGTTTAAGCCTTATTATCGACTTCCCACCTATTAGTAAATAGCACATATAAATCATAGGTAGTATAATTATAATTAATATTAAATCTTTATTATTTTTTACTTTTTAGTTATGAAGTCGGTTTGTTTTAACGTAGTTATTTTTATTTAATACTTTTTAGTTTATTGCTGCATTGTCAATTAGCTATGGGTAGATCTACAAAAGGTGCTGCGCGCCTTAAAAAATATTTTTGATGTCGCCTTTTTGAAGTCGGTTAAAGATTTCTGGAGTTACGCCTCTGACGAATGGTCAGCCACTTAAGTTGGCTTCGATATTTAGAGACGTGGTCGTATCGAAGATTGAAAATAAATCGGATACCTACACTTGTTAAAAAGGCGATCCAACTTGTCAAGAAGTTCTTCAGAGGTGGTGTACTCAGACCTATCTAGGTCTGAATACGCCACATCGGTGTAATCAATTGATGGTAAAACAAGACTATCAATAAGCAGTAGGAACATTTGTCTTAAAAGGCAAAAATTTTTTGAGACGGTACAAAGACTGCAATGTAAAGTTACCTTTACATATAACGAACATAAATTTTATTGAGACCGTAAGTACCTATCTATGTTAAAAATCTCCATCCAAATGAATTCAGCCATTTTCACAAGATCCGCTTAGTAGTATATTAAATATAATATTGTATGATGTAGGTACATATAATTAACACATGCTGGGCGACCGAGTTTTGCTCCGATGATGTAATCTGACCTAATGGGGCTACTTTTAAAAATATAAATTTGTTTCGTGCGTAAAAACGGTTCTAACGATATATCTGTATGATACATAAAACCATTTTCCCAAGGGTAGCACATTTATGCAAAGCCGACGCGTTGGTGCTTAATGGTCCAGTGGTGAATGGCTCTAGTGCTGAGCCTGGATTGGTGAGTTCGATTTTCACAAGTTTTTCTGAGATAAGCACAATAATTAGTTCTGTGTGGGTGTGAAAAAAAGGAACAATTTATATATTATCAGTCGTCTGGTTGCTTTAACATAGAATAAGCCGACTGTTCAATCAAGCGGTCGTGCATGAAATCCCAAAATATTATTATTATTATTGAAATTAAGACAGATATGATGAACAAAATATAACAAGAAAAACGTACAAAATGTTAATAATTACCTATTGTTTACTGGTATTTTAATATCATCGTTATTTATCATTTTCAACCTTTTAACATTGATGAATTCCGCGTTTGATATACATATCTTTATTATGGGGATTATTGGTGCATTAAACGGGAAATTTCTATTTGTTAACGCAAACGTGTTCCTGATAATATGCGATCACGTGCACATCTATCTGGTACGATATAATTTATTCAATTTTGTTATCTATTTGTTTATCTTGTTTATCCATTTATTCAAAACCCACTGTTATCATGTACTATAGTTACATGTTATACATTGTCTATTACGATTATATAAATTAATAAAGCCGCGTAGTACATAAGTTTGATAATTATATTCGTACGAGTATCTCATTTAATTTTGACCAAACTGTTTTCCATCAAGTAGGTATATATTTTAAAATTTTTGTTTAAGTTCCGACACGAATAGATACAGTATTATAACGATCAATTATGATTAAACATACCATCACGCCTGTAATCCTCGAAGAGGGAGGCAGAGGAGTGTAGTACACTAGAATGAGTATTCTAGAATTCTAGAGTGTAGTATTCTAGAATGCTCCTGTATTTGTACTCTATTCTAAATAATCCCGCCTCTCCATCCTATCTCAAGAACAATTTTCATTATCGTTACACCACTCACAATAGAGTACTTCGCTCTTCTGAGAATTTAAAAATCAATATACCATCTATCAACACCTGTTTCTATCACTACTCCTTTACAGTTCAGGCTACACTACTCTGGAACGCCCTGCCCGTTGAGATCAGAAAAGCTAAATCTAGATGCTCCTTCAAGAGATCAGTCCGACTACATTATCTAAAAGCTTAGTTTATCTTCCCGTTGTATCTATATGTATGTATGTATATTATTTGTGCATATTGTTTTTTATATATATTAATTGGTATGTATATAAATATGTGTAATATATGTATGGTATTTATAGTTGTATTTAAATTTATATGTGTATGTGTATGTATATGTATAAT
>DWDV01002190.1:0-11936 GCA_018245615.1 Mimoniades ocyalus
AGAAGCCCCTGCCTACCCACTAAACACCACCTTGGGGTTGGCTTTGACCATAATGGTCTCTAAGCCTTCATCGGAAGCGCCCCCCTCTGGGTGAGTTGAGGGGGTGCTAGCGGGGCTCCTTAGGGAGCTTCCGCGTGAGTAGCTTCCGCGTGAGTAGCTTCCGCGTGAGGGGAGCTTCCGCGTGAGGGAGCTTCCGCGTGAGTTTCAAGTTGAAATTTAGGAGTTTTTGACATCATTTTAGGGGCAAGATTTTTTTTGTTGGCTACACTGATACCTGGTAACAAGAAACGTCTGTCAATGTCACTTGGTGCTCGCTTGCTTATTAGATTACTACAATTTGCTGATTTTGTTTTGTTTGCAAAATGCAGAAATGTATAAAAGTCTTCGAAATATGTACAATTATAAAATATTTACTTCAGTAAAATAAAAATATATAAAATCGAAGATCAATCGTGTGTGATCAAATACATTTCTGTGAATATTTTTGCAACAATATTACCACAATTGAAGTGTAACAACAATGTATTATATTTAAATATATGAATGTTTGTAAACGATAATAATGGAGGAAGCAATCGATACTAATGTAGGAGTGCTTGCTATTTTAGATAACCAATGTAAGTTATTGTTTCAGAAAATAAAAACCTATAATGAAACAAGTGTAACGTACATATAGCTTTATTTTCTAGAATTGGTATGTATAATTAACAGACATACATCAAATTAACAATGAAAACTATTCCATATGTTAAGTGCATCATCACTATGGTAAGCTTTTGCTTACCACACAAATTAACTATGTTTGTAATGTGCCAAGTAACTGAACTAACCTGTAGCAATTAATAAATCATTGTTAAAGTCAGCTACAATTTTGGTGTTCATGAATAATAATAATATCTTGAAACATCACACATGGCCATCTGATCCTAAAGTAAGTGCTAAGGGAGCATGTGGTACGGTAACCAGACAGCTGATAAACTACATATATAAATATATACTTAATATTTTTTTTTAGCACCTTGACTCCACAAATACTTGTGCTCATCATATAAATATTTTTTCTGGGTGGGAATCGAACCCATGATCCCCAGTGCAACAGTTAGGTTCACTAACTAATGCACCAACAGGCCAGTCAATATTCAGAGTTTGACTAGTATGTTGGTCCAGATAATTTCCTCCTTGTACAAATAATTGTCTGCACAGGTATGTTTCTTTTTGGTTGTAATAAAAATATCTGCATTAATTTTTGTATGTAGATTATCAGATGTTCAGTGACCATAGTAGAGTATTTGCTCAGTTTGGATTGGGGTGAATCTGTGTAAATATGTCCCAAGATTTTATTATTAATTACCAAAAAATATAATTGATATAAGTGTCTGACATTTTTTCCAGCATGTGGTACCATAGAGTCACAATACAAACAAAATCTCGATATTGTCGAATATGAACACACTCATCAAATAAACCAAGAGGAAACTGAGGTCACAGAAACTAATAAACAAAGTAAGTATTTAAAATTTGTAGTTATATTTTGAAGGACCTAAGCATATGAAGAGCCAAGTAATAGTCTAGTCTACAACATCACTGCAATCAGCAGAAGCTTATGAAGAAGAGACCTCATATAGGTTAGAAATTAGTCAGACCATCTCGTGAAAGATATATGAGTTAAGCCAGTGCATGTATATTCATGTGAACGAAACCATATTTGAGAGACACATCAATGCACAGCTTCATACTGTTGTAATTACATATTACAATATCTTAATTTCAGAAATATGTATGTTATCCCAGTTAAAATGTAAAAATTTACTAAATAGCAATGGCAAGATAGGTTTTTTCAGTAAAGTGAGTAGTCTAAAATTATGTCTGCGATTGATTTCAGAAATTTATTCTTGCATGAGAGTTGAGGTCACATCAAAATTACACATCAAGTTTTATAGTGTCTTATTTCTGCACTTTTAAAACAGAAATGCTACAGTAAATATAGCCATGAACGCTACTATTAAAGAGTTTAATGAGATCGATTTTTTTCTGATCTCTCAAACAGTGTATAATTTAACAATTATATTTATACATTCAAATACCCTGCACCTGTGTAGATGTCAAAAAGAATCAAGTCAAGACAAGATTTTCAGGAAATTACTTTTTTGTATTATATAAATTGAATAAAACATTGTACTCTAAACAATGTTGGAAGATATATTGATGTTATTTTTCTAGATATAATATGGACCAAAAATGCAACACTGATGTTGTTAAGTTTATATGAAACAAAAATGCACATGATTGAGAATCCAAAAAAGAAATCAAAAATGTGGACATCAATCGCTGAAGAATTAAAATCTTTACATATAGAGGTGAATTTATTTTTATATTTTAAAAAATGTTTGGGTGAATTTATTAAAGTTAATTCAACATTTTAATCATTTGCTTTATCCATACATTTTTTTAGGTCACAGCAGACCAGGTAAGATGGAAGATAAATGCTTTAACCAAGAAATATAAAGATTGTGTTGAGAATGGGCAAGGTTCATTGGCATTCAAATATTTCAATGAAATGCATCAGATTCTCGGGAGATATAATGAAGAAAGTGGCACATATAGATTGGCTTCTGGAGTTGTACAAGGACAAGACACATTTGATCCAAATTTGTTAAAGAATAGAAATTCAACATTGAAAACAACCACACCATTCAGAAAATTAAGAGCCGAGAGAAAAGCCAAAGTGGAATTAGACAAGCAATGGATAGAATATTTAAACAGACAAGATACACAAAAGCAATTGAGGGATGAAAGATATGAAAGAAGTCTTAGGATAAGAGAAGAAGAATTGCAATTAAGAAAAAAAGAATTGGAAATAAAGCATTCAATAGCTTTGAAGAGACTTCAATTGAAAGAAAAAAAGCAAGAAGAAATCTTGAAAATCGAAAGGGAAAAATGTGCTTTGCTAAGTAAGTTAGTGGTTACCCAGCAATTAAATCAATAAATTATTATTATCTAGTTAAGGCATTTATAAAAAGTATTTTAAAGTTTGTTGTTCTATTAACATAAGAGAATATGTTTTAATATTCAATTTAACTGTAATGTAAAAATGATTATATTTGGAAATGCTTGTGATTTTCAATTAACTCAAATATACATCGTTGTATAGAAGAAAATACTGTATTCAGATTTTTATTTTTATTGATATACACACTGTTAAAAGAAAAAGAAAAACCAATGGAAGTATTTAAAAAAACTCGCTATAACAATTTAAATATTAAATGATAATTGATAATATTTCACTATATCTAAAATGTCATAATATTTAGAGACTAACTCAAGTCATACAAAAGATAACTCTTTATAACTTATATCAACAAAATTTTATCTTTGGAAACAGTAAAATTATTAAACATAACTGGTGAAACATGGGTGTGTACTACACTCTGCATACTTCATGGATTATGAACACTATGGTACATTTTTTAAGTTTTCAACTTATACATCCAATTGATTTTACACAAGATGGAATACAAGTTGAAAAAAATAATCTATGAAGGTAGTATTATACTGTGATTGTTATAGTAAGACATATATTTGTAAATCATATTTAAGTTTCTATAAAATACATAGTGTACTTTTAAAAAGCAATAAACTATTTTCAACTTCACATTTGACTTTAACAAAGAATTAACCAAGCTGCCAATTTATTTTTTTGTTTAATTTATTTAATGTGTCATAAAAACATAATTTCTTATTGGATCTATACATATAACCAATATGATAAATAAAAAGGTAAATTATTAACAGATTCGCTGCTGATGGCACGACAGGCGTGTCATCAATATTTTTTACTTGTTGCTTGTGACAAGAGAGGCGTGTCATTTTTGAATCGAATGTAACACCCTCAAATTAAGTTTTAGAAGGGTCTACCTAGAACAAAACTATCATGATTTTCCACGTAGATTTAGCTTGTTGTGTTGGCCTCTGGAGATTGTGTGAATTTAAAATTTACAGGGGATGACAACCTTTATAAGTTGCAGTCGTGTCACATAAAATTTGTTCATAGCCATGGCGAAAAGTTTTCGAAAATGGGCGCCGCAACGAATCGGTTAATATGCTACAGATTATATCAGCTCCCGTAAACTAAGTTGTAAAGTCTTGATTGTTAATAACATCAAATTCCAAAACTATGTGTGTTGTGTGAGGCTCAGATAGTTTTATAATACTTTATAATTTCGTTATATTATGGATGTGTAATTATTCCAATTTGTATGTTTTTCTGTATTGTATATACTCTTTAATATAATGTATTTGTGCTTAGTGTGGTAGGATATAAAGAATGTATTGAGATTTAAATAAGTGAGTGCATATGTTTGGCAATCTCTCTAAGTAATGCAGCTAAAATTCCCAGACAATTGAATAATGAAAGTATTTTTTTAAATGATCCTTTGACTTATACCCAATAAATTTGGTTTTCTTTACTAGAAACCTTTTGTTTCCTTTATCTTACTTGAGTGAACAACAATAAATGATAAAAATGCCTTATCTATGTGTCATGTACATTATAAAGACTTTACTCCTTTAAATTTATAGGTTTAGTAGAAATATCATTATAAATTATTATAAATGACATGCTCAATAATAGTAAAATATTACAATTGTAAGCAAACATTAAACTAAAAAAGTATTAATTTACTCATTTACAAGCACCCAAAATTGTTGTTTTAGCTTTGATGCTTTGGACCACATCACTCACACAAGAAGAGTTTTAGTTGCTACATACTTGAAATATTTTCATGTTATAAGTTTTTTATAATAAGAGTTCCTAAGTTGATCAGTATGTTATTTGTATAGAAATTTCTCGACTTAAGAACATTTGTAATCTCAGTAGTTTAGATGTAACTAGTTATTCAAACAGACAAAGTACAGCTGAAATTTCTTTTGCTAGTACTTAGATTTTTCTAAAGTTTTGATTCGCAAACATTAATACATCATTGAAATTGGAGCAGTATATAAATAACAGTATTAAGAAATTATTCATCTTTGCACTATTTTTAAATTCGATGAAATTAAATTATGGTTGAGTTCGTACCTGATACATATTCAGATAGTAACACAAAATTGAAAGATTTTTTTATTGTTCAACTGAGCTTAGTATAGTGAGGTACTGTTAGGTTTATCAATTTCATTGGTGTCTTAAGCGGCATCAATCCCGCCTAAGGCGGGGTGATATCCCGGGGAGGGACAGTTGACTCTACAGTCTCTACTGATGAAACATCGCCTAATATTATATACAATATATTGCCTATACAAATAGCATATAAACGTAACATCACGCCTGTAATCCCCGAAGAGGTAGGCAGAGGAGTGTAGTACACCCCCACATTTCACCTGATATAACATATGTATTTTATAAAGTGCAGGGTTTAGACTATGACCTTGGTAGTTACGATTTATTGAAGTGTAGAGGTGTCTGTTAGTGTCTGGCAATGGATGACGTGATTTTTAATATTATCCCCCAGAATTATAAGAAAACTTGCCGTTTATACTTGACGAAATTACGTTGGTATTTCATACACCTTTGACTTCAGCTATTATAAAATAACGACGGTTTCTCGTGACATACAAGTGCAGCGTTATTGAACAATTAGTGCTTGCGAATCCAGACTGATACAATTAACTGATGTAATTCTCTGCAATTTAAATGATGTTTTATGATCTAATTTTTATTTTTGAATATGTAATAGGAAACTATTAGCAATGATTGTATACTACATACATATATTTGTAAATCATTTGCATATTCATATAAGAAGTGTAATACATATATGAAGGTAGACTTAGCTTTTTTATATAGTTTAGTCTAGTTTTATGTAAGTGAATGTGTTGCAATGTGTTTTCTACTCTGACTGTATGTCTGTGTAACCATATTATAAGCACACGGAATTATTAGTATAATAGAAACATTGTAAGAACCACATTGGAAAAAGTTCGATAACAAAATTCAATTACAGGTATAAGTAAAGTCCTTGGTTATAAATAAATCCTTGAATTGAGATATTAAGGTATTTTTTTTTCTCTCTGCCTACTCTGTAAGCTACCTGGCATGGTGGTATAAAATAATTGTACATGTGGTCCGTTTTAACTTTTGACTTTTCTATTGAATGAATGAATTTTACTCAACCTGCATGCCCAGTGTGGGGATCACGGGCATAACTCCTCGGGGGAGGCTTATGTCCAGCAGTGGACTACACTAGGCTGATGATGATGATGACTGGATGAATTCGTTGGGAGGTTCAGGAAGGTGTAATTGAAATAAAGACAAAATTCCATGTAAAATATTTATGAAGAAACAAGGACAATATATTATACATCATCTCTAATGTTTGCAATGAGTTCAACTACAACAGTTCAGTAGTTTAACTACAAAATTTAAGTCGGGCACAGTAACGACTCGATTAGCAAATAGTAAATATTCCATGTAGACTTGACTAATAAAATCATTGGGTTATGTGTGTAAAGTCCTGCTGTCATCGGTTATTTTTGTCAGCACAATATGTTAAGAGGTAATTGTTGACACCTAAAGTTGCTGTTTAATGAGCTTTGTGAACAGTTAAAATTATATTTCACTACAGTTGTTTGACGGTCTAGAAATCTAGACTATTCTTAAACCCCATGGCTTTTCATTTGCTTTTTATACCGCTTTAGTTTTGTTAGCTAACATCACTTCGCTCGGTAAATTGTAGAAAATGGAAAAATTCATAATTTTTTTATACAAACATTTAATGATCTAATAATTTAGCTTTTCAAAATAGAATAAATATTACTAGTTAAAGCGTTTCAGCGCGTATCATATGTATGAACCGTAAATTGAGAGCACGACATACAACGAAAAAAATCGTATTATAATTACTAGGCAAAAATAAAGGACAAGACAATCGTGCTATATCAAATATAAATATACCTACTTTTATTTTTTTGCATATTTAAAATGATTTAGTAATACATTTTAATTATATATTTAATTATATTATATTTTGTTATATATTGAGATGCAGCTGATATATAGCAGATATGATACAAGATTTTGCTCTGCATATCACTTTAGAGTAAATGATTCGATAAAATATAGGTTTGGTGGATTATTTCGTAATTTAAATGAAATTCAAATGAAACTGAATCGACGCATGGCCTTTAATGTGTCGATAGGGGTGGTAGAAAGATATAAAATTCTTTATGTAAAAGATGTAAACTAATAGCATGTTTTTAGTGAACTTTTTGTTTGTTTCAAAAAGTAATCCGTTTCTTAAATTTGAGGATTTCCTTCCTTGCCTTGACCGTTACAATTTATTTATAATCTGTTGAATTTTGTGGTGAAAGAATTTCACTTATATTGTGTTTAAAGCAAGACTTTACACACGATTTAAATCTAGCTTAAGAAATAATTGACAAGGTCTAATCCAGCACGCATTCAGACTGGTTAATTTTGCGTGAACGCTATGTGATAAGGACAACTTGGTTACTAATCTAATTCTGCATACGATGTAAATACTGTCGATCATTCAGAACATTTAAATTTCTATAACCTACAACACACGATAATTTGACGGTTTTAAAACTTTTTCAATTCAAAATACATTTTAGGTACGTTTAGCCAAAATTACGTAAGGATTGATGTAATAACCAATGTTTCCTCGGATTGGACACAAGAGAGTACGGAACTTACAGATGTTATTTGCGAGCTAGTAAAGCTCCAAATCTTATGGACAGAAGACTTGATAAAAATTGTCTGATTATAGCGAGATAATTAGGTATACAGCAAAACACCTGTTAAATTTGGAGATTTCCCTTATTTACCTTTCTGATGATTTGGGGTTGAGGGGTTTGCTAATTTCGTATCTATTTCTAGCTACATTCACGAACGTACCTACCCATTTTTACTCGAATACACAATTTTTTTTCTAGAATCTAGAATAAATTAAATTTTTTTTTGCGTTAACAACAATAACTACTAATCTGATTACAACAACAAAGACGCTTTCATAGTCTTTTAAAATACACCTTGAGAAGTAATTTAAGCATCTTTGGATTAATTTGTTAAATAATACAATTAGAATTTAATTAATTAAAACGTACTAATCAGATTAGATGGTGCACTAATGCAGCCTAACGTTTTCAGGATCCCAAATAATACTTACAGCAATGAAATAATGAATCAAATCTACTAATTAAAATAACTAACTAAAATTATCAACGTACACGACCAATGCGTCCACACTAGTCTAAAGAGACATGAAATCAAATTTTAAACTATTTAAAGCTAAGCAGGACGTCCAGAAACTCATTCCACTTCAATGACAACACACATAAGTACAAATTTATAATCCACGAACGACATCCGTACAAATAATTCTTGGAAACATTTTGGAAATAATTTAAAGTAACAATAAATTACTTTTCTTTTAATCTACAGTCTATACAATCACCTAATTTCAAACGTAAAATGTTTCGAAAATAAAAAAAAATATTCTAAAAATCTTACATAGACATAATACTGAAAAGTACAACATTCAAAACTTGTCCGAATTACATTGCAATGTTCTCTGATACTCGAGTAATTTGTATATTAAAAAAGAAAAATAAATCAACAAAACACGTAAACATAAATTTCACACAATTTTCAATAACATTATTGCACTAAAACTTTATAATTATTCATCATAACTTAAAAATAAATATTGCATAAGCGTTAAAAACCACATTTCGTGAAGTAAAATTACTAGTCTTAAAGAACTAAGAGTTAATTAAAAATTTAAGAACAATTATTTCAGTCAATGAATGTGTTACATCTAGCAGCTCATCTTGTGCAGCGCTCGCGGCGGCGACGAGGCGGGAAGTACAATTACCAAATATTGTGCTAACTAATGATCTATTACATAACATTTTGACTAAGTATTAAGTACGATTTGGTGCTCAAATTTAATAATGTAAAGTGTTAATAGTTAAGAACTATCATATATAATCATTATTATTTATCTACAAAGTTGAAAAGAGTGCAAAATGTCTGATAAATTTTTCTAAACCTACGGCAACTAGGAGTGTCTCAATTTTTAAGAAATGTGACTCTTCGATGCTTCCTCTACAGCTGTGTCCTTAAGAACTCTCCCAACCGACAACTAATAAACGTTACAACTTTATAATTTAAATATTGATCAAATATCGAAATAGCTCAAATAGATTCCTTCGATTACCTAATTAATCCGATTAAAATTGACTCTACCTATAAAAATTTAACATAAAAACCAAAGCAATGAGATCCATTTGGCTTTTTAGAATCTTCAGATCAGCTAGGAAGTTTGTCACAGTATGTAATCGTATCACCTGTGAACCGTTTCTCTCAATACTGTAGACTTCCAGTTCTCCGATCCGGTAGGGACGACTCCTCGTTACAACTCTATGACTTTAGGACTTGGGCTGCATCTACGTCTACTCCATGTTTTTTATCAGCAACACTATTGTCCGTTATGTTTTTATTTCCTGAAAAAAAAAAAATGGTCGTGTTGGTTGGTTTTTGGTTGTTGGTTGCAAGTGCGACTGCCGATTCCGATATCCTGGGTTCGATTCCCGGGTCGAGCACTACTAAATTTTCTAATTTAGAATTTCTAGTAGTGGTTCGAAGTCTGGATATGTGCCCGGTGTATGGCAATAGGCGCACCACCTATTCCATAGTGGGACGTAAAAGTTACTGGTGAAACCTGGGAGTGTTCTACATTCCTCTGCCTACCTCTTCGGGGATTACAGGCGTGATGTTTCTAAAAAAAAATAGATTTATCCTCTGTAACAATCCCTTTTTGCCGTATATTATAATTAATTATTGCAAAAGAAATCAAAATAAAATATTAGGTTCGCCTCTTGAGCATATTATTTATAACCTCGTTTAGGTGGCTTTTTTCTAATTATCAACATTTTGGTGCATGAGTTCAAACCGATCCTGTAATAGGTAAGTGTGAGACGAGTCGGCTGTAACACGATGCACCTGTCGAATTGTGTGCATGAATATGTACCTTTGCATGGTCCTGGATGTAAAGGGTCGACGACGGTGCCGGCGTGGCAGGCGGCGCGCTGCAGGCGGCACCAAGACGTGTAGGTTCGCGCGTCGGAGCCGCACAGCTGGCGCCGCGCGCCGCCGCCGCCGCACGCGCCGCACGACACGCAGCGCGCGCCGCTCGCGCCGCCCGACACGCAGCGCTGGCCCGCGCCGCACCACACTGTCGCGCACGTCGCGTTCGCTAACACAACGCGTTTATGTACAAGTATATCCACGTGCCACGTGTCCGGCCTGTCTAATATCATCTTCATCGTTTTATATTTATGCTTTAAATTCGGGTTCTTCACTGCATATAAACACTTAAAAGTGCAGGTTTGACCACATTCATCCGCAATCGCAAATGCTCATGAAATCTAAAGAGTTCAGATTTCCTTCCGACGTTTTATCTTATTATGGAAAACGATAATGAATGTGAAAATATAAATATATGCTTAAATATTCCACTAAGATGTGATAAGGAAATTTAGCGGAGACTCATCCACTATTTGTGATGTGGACAAAAATACTTTCGGATACATGTAAATTAATCAACAACTACTAACATGGTTATGTCAATTCTAAACTTTCGACGGCAATTCGTTTTAATAGTAACAGTCTCAATATTGAACCTCACCTATACAAGATCCCCTATAAGCCAGAGGTAGCGCTTTCCCGCGCTCACAGGCCGCTCGCCGCAGCGCACAGGCGCCTGCATACGTCCGTCCGTCCACCGCACAGACCGGCGAGCCCGCCACATTACACGCACCGCACCGTACGCAGTGCGCTCCCAGCTCCGCATCTAGCACGCAGCGCTTGTCGCCGCCGCACCGCACGCCCTCGCAGCTGCCAACTATAAGGAAAATCTTACATTACATTACCTATCAAATAACACTGTCATTCTAGCTATAATAGCCCTACGAGCCAGATAAAAACTTTATTGACAGTTTACGAGAGGAAATACGACGCCCAATGTAACATAATAACGGACTAGAAATCAGACAAACGAGCGGACCCTGCCTATATCCGATGCTTTTCCTACTCGATTGTATCGTATTGCGGTTTATATACCGACGATAGTTAGTCAAGTCTAGACAGCGATCAAGTGCAACCACTTTAGTGCTTAGATTACTCTGAATTTATCATGTTTAAAATCGGTCCGAGCTGCCCGGCCTGCCTGTCTTGTCGCTGGCGGTAGCAATTAGAATATATTTAAATAATGTTAAAATAATATTTATATTTACATGAAGGTGAAATAATAAACGTTTTTAAATATGTTTCAGTTGAACTTCTGGAATTAAATCACCAGCTACATATATATCTGAAGTGCATTTATAGAGAACATTTACAAAGAAATTGGATTAATAGTAAACAATTTGTCGATATTATTTATTTATTCGTTACTAGCCGTGCCCTTTTCACTCATGTATGATTAAAACGCAATCACAGATAGATAATGTACAGTATTTCAGCACAGATATTATTTTTAGTTAATTTTTCGTGTGAAGTTACTTACACGTTTTTTTTTCGCCGCGACACGCCGATTATAGACAGACTCGAATTATTTTTATTTTGCGTTATCTGTTAATCTGTGCGTCCAAATAACGAGATGTAAAAGACAAAGCTAATCTTCATAATATTGTCTTTAAACTGAAATAACTTTCGTTCTTACAGAATAATGTTATGATTTAAAATAATGCTGGTAAATCATTTTTTTATTTTCGATAAATTTATTGCTTATTATAACTTATTTACATACATTGGTACTAAGAACCAATATTAAAAAAAAGAAAAAAAAGTAACATCACGCCTGTAATCTCCGAAGAGGTAGGCAGAGGAATGTAGAACACTCCCACGTTTCACCAGT
>DWDV01002191.1:0-11934 GCA_018245615.1 Mimoniades ocyalus
CATAATGACCACTATACAATATGTCCTAAAATTTATCAGTATCTCAGAGCGACAGGGACAAAAAAAAAAAAACTATTGTTATCTGTGTCTTGATCCTCACCCGAATGCCCAGCGAGAGGATTGTGGGCATAGCCCCTCTGGGAAGGCCTATGTCCAGCAGTGTATAAACTCATATACAAAGTACATTTCCAACACTTTTGAATTAAAAAATCAAGCTATGTTACGTTATATTAATAATCTTATGTATGGGCTCATACTCAACAAATATGAGTTATAAATCCTTGCATGCAATTTGACAATATGTACGTATTAGGGTTACATGTCATCATGCTATAACAGCGGCAGAAAGTATTCCGAGAAGACCTACAAGTGATATAGTTTTCAATAATAATTCTACAAGTTGTGCGAAGTTCAGCCATACTTAGCCAGCGTTGTATGTTATATTTTTAAATCTTTTCATTGCGAAAGTACTCGTTATGATAAAAATGTTCAAGACGATGATGATAAAGTTAATACAGGTCCAAAACCTTCTATGTGTTCAACGATATATATGTATAAATATATATACGAGTAGTATGCCTACATAAAAGAAATTTTCTACACAACATGTTAATTCAATTTCAATATACGATGCTCGTGAAGCGAAAGAACGAAATTTTTAGAGAAACCTCACCTATTACCTAACTCGATGGAAAATTTATTAGAAAGCTACATTATTTACATAACAACCTCCCCGCCTCTAGGGAGACTACATCACCCCATTCCTTCATTTGGATGCTTCGTTTATTTCTTGTTAATACGTATATTTATTTATTTCAAATGTAACATCATCACGCCTGTAGTCCGCCAAGAGGAGGGTAGCGCGTTCGCGTGCTTCACCAGTTATGTCTGCGTCCCCCTATGGAATAGGGGTGAGCCTGTACCGGGCCAAAATCCAGACTCCGAGTCACTAATATATAGAAATTTCTACAAGCAAATACAATTAGAAACATCTAATATTAGTCGGCTCGAGTTTTAAACCAGCGATCTCTCTCAGACATTTATTTATTCATTTTATCCACCAATAAAATAAAGTAAAATCAAAAAATATATATCCTGATACTTACGAGTAAATAAAGAACTACTAAGTTATCATGGACATCACCAATATCAAAGAGCCACTAATCCGTTGTTGACTTGCAAATGTATATTTTTTGTTTTTCTATTCATATCTAGACGGTGATATAATATTTATAAATAGCCGTGAAATTTTCAAATCATTATCACTTGTTAATGACTGTTTCCTATAAAGGGTTATCTTATTAATTTTACATAGTGTTAGATACGTGTATGAGATACAAGTATTATTAAATTTACTTGTATTATATACTGTGGTAGCATCTAATCCAATGGGTAAAAGATCTACCGGGACGAAGTTTCAACTTCTGATCAAACCGATATCTGAATAATGAAAATTCTGAATTATACAAATTCTGAGACATACGTGCTTGTCTGCGTATATGTCCATGGCATTGGTGACTCAGGAAATTTAACATGAGCCAAGTATTAAGCGTTATTATGGATACCACGTTCGTCTTCAAAGTATAGTCATATTTATTACAGTGAGAAACGCTCGCAACCGTGACACAGTCGGAAATGATAGGTAATTTACGAAGTTGAAACTTGGCACGGTCGATTCTTTAGAAGACGACCACTTTGCAATTGAATATTTTAATCTTATTTGCTGACGTTACGTGATGTATAATATGTAACATATTTATGTACCTACATATAACAAGACTCAAACTTGTTCGTTTTATTTGTTTATTTATGAATTCTGTAGTAGGTTATTATACGTAACATCACGACTATAATCCCCGAAGAGGTAGGCAGAGGAATATAGAACACTCCCACGTTTCACCAGTTACATTTAAGTCCCGCTATGGAATAGGTGGTGAACCTATTTCCATACACCGGGCACATATCCAGACTCCGAGCCAATACTAGAAAATCTAAATAAGAAAAATTTATTAGTGCCCGACCCGGGAATTGAACCCAGGACCTCCCGATCGGCAGTCGCATTTACGACCAACGACGCAGTAATCATGTTGTAGATAAGCAGTAATTATGTGTTAGGTAATTTTAAATTGTTACAATTAAGAATAAAGACATGAATATTAGAAAAACCTTGGAGCATATTATGTATATGTTAGATTGTATAACAGAAGGAACCAATCACATTCCTAACAATAGAATTCCAATTAGCAGGAAAACCAATTTCGCGGACTTGTGGGGATAGTTTGGTCATTAGACATGCGTAAACTACAGCGACTGATATTGCGACGTCTATTTGAATATGTTTAGAATGTTCAAGATGTTTGCGTACTACACTTTCAATAGTTATCAATGTTCGATTATGAAGGAAGCTCGCTGTCCTAGAAATGTCCCTTTCGATGTTTCTCCAGTGCTTGGGATACTTGGTGCTTAATAACTGTCAACATTTACATAGGTAGGTACATTGTAAGATTTATTTCATAAGTTACGTAGTTCTTAAAAAATGGAATGTCTGGATAAACGAGAGTCCAATAAGGTATGAAAATATGTATCATCATCATCATCATCATCATCATCATCATCATCATCATCATCATCATCAGCGTATGATCAGTTGAAGTTCACTGCTGGACATAAGCCACCCTGAACCCCACGCTGGACATGCGGCATATAAATATACGAGTATGTATGCAAACACTGCCTTATTATTTATGTCGTAAGTATATCACATTTTGTTCAATAATCATATTAAAAACGTTGAATGGTATAAAAATGCTTATTTTTTTTTTAACTAGCCTGCGAGTAAAATCGTTATTGAAATACTTACGATATATTGATAGCCAATTGCCAGTACGAATATATTATACTTAAAGAACTTTTTAATACAAAATGAAAACTAAGTGATATGAATATGCTACGCCGATGATTCAGACAAAATTCGGGCCTTTACAACCGATAATCTTCTTCGAATACTATAGGAAAAATGAACTAGACTAAAAAGAATATTTTCGTAACACAATATTTATTTAATCAAGCTGAAGAAATTTTTCGACAATCGACTACAAATAGGCAAGCAATGACATAATAACAAACATAATCTTTATATATATGTAGGTATATTTGGTACCCTTTGAAAAGTAGACAGACTTAGAGCTCTTAAACGTAAACCAATTGTTATATGTATTATGTATCTTCGACACATAAGAAAATAAACTCTTGAGAATTGGCTTTTTCTAGCACTTTAAGTAAGGCGCAATATTAGTGACTATATCAAGGGGACAGTTGACATTCAGTTCATCATTCAATGTCAAACAGTAAAAACAATAAATGTAGACTTTGTCGCCTAATTTCAAAATATATTTCACACGCTAGTCCAAATTACTTTACAGCACAATAAAAGATATTGAAAAACGAATAAAAGTAAATACATTCATATAATATGTATTATGAATGATTAGTTTAATAGGGAACGTAGAAGTGTATCTGTCAGAATTGTAAGAATAAAGATATTAGAAACCCAGAGCTCTCTGCCTACCCCGTAAGGGACTTGGCGTGGGAATATAGTGATATTAATAATTCATAAAATGTGAGAAATATGTGAATAGTGGTAATATCCGGAATTTTTTTTGGATCACTTTATTACAACCTAAAAGTTTTGTCTGATAGAGCTGTCAAAACTTTGGTTCAACCATGTTTCCATTAAATACTTTCACAGTCCCTTCTCCGCCATAGCTGATACTTTGTTTCAGGCGCCTGAAAGTGATTTCAAAAAGTTTAAGTTATAGAATATTTTTCATTATTATTTTTTATGTTTGTTTTGTTGTTTTTTTCATTTAAAACTTATTGTTCAGGTTACACATAATGAAAGTTTCCGGCTGCTTGAATTTTATGTACGTATAACTTAATTTTTGTTTCCCACGCTTGGGTTATGGGTTTCATGTATGAGGTATGTATATTTTAAATACAATCAATGTAGGTTTATAAAACAGAATAAGGACTTCTTGTTCTTATTCAGCTGTTTTCTCTACAGCAGCGATAATTTCATAAATAAAGTGCCCCTTGGCATTTACGCGTTAATTTTTCCGCTTACTTATCTACTACCAATGAGGAAGACAGATTTTTCCGCACTCGATTGAGCAAGAAATTTCTCTGTGCATTTTGTACTTGACAGGATTCAAGGGTGCACTGATCGTCAACGGAGTTCCGTTTTTAATGTTGTATTTCTATTGCATCATAACCGTAACGGTATTTCCCCTTTTCTATGTTTATCTCAGTCTATAAGTAACGATACCCTATTGATGTCTGATCCAGGATTGAAATTGTATTAGCATCTCGGTGACTTTAGATCCAGGCATCAAGTCCACTAGATCAGAGTTAGTTTATGTGCGTGCACAGCACTATACATTTTTGATACGTCCTCCCTTCCACGTAAGGCAAGTCCAGGTATAAATTCAGGCGTCTATATCAAAATATCAAAATGCAGAAAGTATACCAAAATAGTTGTCGCCTTCTACAAGATATTGTGTGAAATCCATGAAACATATCGATGTCCACTCGTCTTAAGTTATAAGGAAATTAACATGGCCTACCCAAATCTATGAGCTTTTCATTCACCTAGTCAGCTTATTGACTACTTCGTAGATGGAGTTGGTTGCAAGCGTGACTGCCGATCCTGGTCCTGGATTCGAATCTCGGGTCAGGTACTATTGGTTTTATCTAAGTTACATTTTCTAATAGTGGCTTGTAGTCTGGATATGTGCCCCGTATCTGGCATTAAGCTCACCACCTATTCCATAGTAGGACGCAAACTGGTGAAATTGTGGGAGTGTACTACACTCTTCTGCCGACCTTTTCGGAAATTATAGGCTTGATGTTATGTACTTTACGTAGTAAGCCTTATAGAACCGTATTTCTTCCTTCATATGAAACGCTACACCAAAGTCCGTTTCGAGCTAATTGAACATCGAACAATACGTGTCATAACCATCTCATTTACATATCTCCTTCAGCTCGTTTGAAGGGTGATAAAAAGAAACAAAACTCTTTTCGTCCCGATTTATTCATGCAGCGAATCCAGCGCTGTTTGAACTCGGACTAGATTTAAATAACAATTAATGCACGTACTGTGAGACGAGAATCAAGATTGAATTCTAAAGATTTATTAATAAGTATTCATAGTTTAACGTACCAATTATACGGTAAGGAAGAGTTAAATGCAAGCCACAGAGGAATTTAATGCAATCTTTGATGTCACTTACAATTGCATTCTTAACTCTAAGGACAATGCGACGCTTGTTACATTCTTACATGGTGATAAGCACTTTAAACCAGAACTATCATTTCCTACAGAAACAGATACTAACTGTATGTGGTTGAATGATCCTGCTTGAATTTACTATTGCTATGAATGTTCGTTTATTTTAATTTTCCCTATTTGAATAAGTTTTGGGAAACTTGCAATGTAAAGAAAAACGTAACATCACGCCTGTAATCTCCGGAGAGGTAGGCAAGAAGTGCAGTACACTCGCACGTTTCACTATAAACGTTTACGTCCCATTATAGAATAGGTGGTGAGCCTATTGCAATACACCGGGCACATTTCCATATGGAAATAATGTCAACATAGGGAAATACTGAAACCCAGATGAAAATAAAATGATCTGAGAAGTTTTCATTAATAAATACATAGAGTCCAACCGAACTTTAGCTATTGGCTTGGTCGGACAAATATGCTAGTTGCGGCTGAAATTACAGTTTCGATTCATTGGAATATAGCTTCTACAAATGTATAGGCAATAAGGGAAGGGAAAACTGTAGTTTTGGAGTACGTTAAATCTCATCGAACAATCTGCTAGGAAGCTAGACTAAAACTAAAGTATATAATGGGTGCCGTAATTAAAATCTAAATGTCAATAATGGCATAACAAGTATGAATCCGTCTTATAAATGTCTACCTTTATCACTAGCCTGTCTTAGTTCACTGCTGGGATCTCAAGGATCTTTTCCCATCATTTCCACATCACACATGTGGGCTGGGGATCGCAGAGCACGACTTCTTGCATTAATTACGCTGCAACTCATTTGTGGCCGGGGCATATACCATGCTTAGAGAGACCACGTCGTACTGCCATCAGCCGGTCAATGCCTATGGAATGATCAAATAAATAAAAAAATTTAAAATGTTGATTTGCAGTACAGCGGTGGTTATAATGTACTGCAGGTTATATTCAACGAGCCTTAAAAGTTAAGATATAAATATTGTTCAAGAAATCCTGTCCCTAAAATCCTCCTCAATCTTACTCATATAAATCATGCATAAACATTTCCATGTTACCAATGGATAGCGTCATCATAGAACGAAATCCACTTTGGAATTCTGAACTACATATTTGAGCCGTTAGAATATGGTGGCACGCTAAGATTCTCGGTTATGTGGTGCCCCGGGTCAAAATGTTAGCTTTTCCGAAGGTATTATATTTATTTAGATACTTATGTCGGAATGTTTAAAATTTGTTTAAGATTTTATGGTAATTTTAAGACCTTCACATACATTTCACCTTCTCTTGATCTTCGTTTTACTGCACACTCATTTGTTCCTCCCTTTAATAACAAAATTTATTTCCACAAAAAAGGGGCACAATTACGAGTATAATATATTAAGGGGTCTATGATTTTATATACCTAAAATAATATATTGTATAACAATATAATTAAGTGAAGCATTGTCTCCCGAGCTAGGTGAAACCAGGGTTTCATACATTGCGCACCACATGTCACCAAATGTCACAAAAAATAAAACAAGAAAAATGTAAATGTTTTCTAATACACATTTTCTTTTACAGCTTCCGTGGCTCGTATCACCAAGTTCCTCGGCAGCACTGGGACGCCTCTCGTCACGACTGGCGGTTTCACTTTCGACTTCGTGAAATCGAAGCAGAGCTGCCGCGACGAGTTCTACATGATGGTCAGGGCCGGCCCCCTTGGCTTTAAGGACATGGCCTACTTCATCATTGATGTCATGAGACAGTAAGTGTTTTTTTGCAGAACCCTACCCTTAGTTATCTTTATGTACTCGTTTAGTTATCAGTTTCATCCTCGACTTATAAAAGGTAAGGACTCATTAATGTCTTTAAACGACAATGATTTAAACGACAATTATCCTGACTCAGCGGCAAGAGAATACATTGTACGTATAAATTTTATTATTCGTATGATATTTTTCACTGAGAGCACAGAGAGTACAATTTTTTCTATCACTCCTAAGCTGCTGAGGTAATCAAATCAATTCCTCGTTTTACCTTTAAAACTGGTTTTACCTTTATCGGATGGCTTTCAGATCACGCAAACACGATGTCACAACACGCTTTAAGGGTTGCACATTAAAATATGCAAGCACGTTAGTTAAACGAAAATCTTATCTTTTAATGGTAGGTAGACCTTTATGAAGTGTACGTAACATCACGCCCGTAATCCCCGAAGAGGTAGGTAAAAGAATGTAGACTTTTGTGTCCAAATAATACCTACATCATACAGAGTAATATTTCTTGGATGCAATGCTGATCCTCTTTTACGACAATCAAGCAGACAATCTTATTTGGAGTCTTATACATTATTTTTTTTGAGCTTAATGACAGTACGTCTTACCCATTGTGTTGGCATCAGTTATTTATATTACTCCGGATCAAAAAAAAAACAGAAAATATTGGAAATAATCACTCGATCGCTCGGTGATCTTTTCTTACGCATTTATTACGCAAGTACTCGTATGTTCAAAGGCGCATAGAATTAAATGCACACTTGCAAGTTCTCAGAAACTATTCCGTTACTCGTTACCTAAACAACGTTCGATAATTGCATGCGAGAGCACAGTCATTTATTTATCTTCGCAGATCAAACGTATGTTGCCAATATATACACTAGCTGTTACTGGTTGCCTAACTGCCTCGTTAAGAGGAAGTTAGACGATAGTTTAGATCGCGCACGCGGCATTGTGTGTTGCCATGCAGGAATTTTTTTCTATATTATTTATATGTAGGTAAAGTAAAAATTTTTGATTGACACAATGATTTGTAAGGAACAGCCGAATTAAAAATATATCTCTAATAAGTAAAATTAGCGACGATAGCGGTATGATTTGTAAAACGAAAACTACATAGCGCCTTTCGAAATATCGTACAGAAATACGAGTATTATACAATTTTGTCCGTAGATTTTTAAATTGTATTATATCTTGAGAGCATGCATACTATCTTAAAAAGTAGTGATACTAAGATTTCAAGCATATTCTTTACATATATTATACAAATGTAACATCACGCCTGTAATCCCCGAAGAGGTAGGCACAGTGTATGACAATAGGCAGTGAGCCTATTGCCATACACCGGGCACATTCCCAGATTCCGCAAAACTACTAGAAAATCTAAATTAGAAAAATCTGATAGAGCCCGAATCGGGATTTGAACCTAGGACCTTCAGGCAATCGCGCTTGTAACCAACATGACCAACAATGCATTTATGTAATTATGTAAAATATATCAATATAATATATCTCGTTGTATAACACTATAATGCATACACTAGATACCCATTTCAACAACACTTCCTTGTTTGACCGGAATATATTCTTATGAGCAGAAGTTTACAGTTTACAATTGTTAGAAATTGTTTACTTGGTTGTAAGGTGAAATTTAAGCATACAATTAAGCTACATAATACGATTAATTAAAAATACCTACAATGATTTTTAAAACGATGTATGTATATTATAGTTGAATGTATTACTATAAAATCCTATTTATACGTCTTGTTAAATCCCATGTTAACTCCCTAACGACGCCTAAGGGAGATGGATACTCTGAAAAACAGCGCTGCACGAGCCACTTGTGTTAGCAGAAGCTGAGACTCTTCCTTTGCCCACAATACATTTGTTAATGTATGATATCTGTATCAACTTTATATTTTTTTTTTATTTGTAAATTCTTTCTGTGTATTTGTAATTTCTTTGTGTGGCTGTAAAACATTATCATTATTATTATTATAAGACTAAAACATTATAACCATCGGCAACAACATTTTATTCTTCTATTCTCGCTGAAAACACAGGTATAGGTTGGTTATTATTTAAGTCAATTATAAATACAAACATTTCACAAGCCTAATTTTCGTGTTCGTGTCATACATACGATACGTATACGAAAGTTGGAATTAAGTTTGGTAACAGTTAGGGCCAAAAGCCTCGATTCGCTACCAATAATATCACGCATTCGCGCTCATCAAAGCCCGACACATCTTCGTAACTGACCGGAACTTTAGGGATGCTATACGCTAAAACATAGATTATTTAAATACCACGGTACTCTAAATATCTTGTTTTATTTAAAAGGTGACAACCCTATAATCGATATAATCAACATCTTTAATAAAATTTAACTTGAACGTTTTGTAAAAAAACATTTAATAAGATCCTTTCAATAAGTTCAGATATATATACTGTTCTTATTTACTTTATTATTACGCCTACTGTATTGACGTTCTCAACAAGCGAATTTGATTTATACAAAACATAAGCCCTGTGGCCTCTATAACATTAAGGGTATAATAGCTTTAGATCTTCAGGATAAAATCAATCGTTACGTAACAAATTCTAATCTGCATTACCGTACCCTGGTTCAAAGTCAATATGAGTGTCCTTTCAAAGAGGTCGGCTCGGAGAGCAGAGTATTTAAAATACGATGGAATCTTCTCTGCTCTTGGAGACGGTCTTTTTAAAAGGGCCTTAATATGCCAAAAAACACACATTACGTGGTTAGCCCTTTAATTGTTTTATTTGTATTATTATTCATAAAACATTGTGCATCTCATATGACATCAGTTGGAACTAGCTTATTATTGATACAGTCCATCAAATCCGTCAAATAACCAACCGTGCTTAGATTTTATTATATTTAATTTCATGATAAGAAAATTTTGTTTTGGTTTAATATTAGTAATTTATGTTCTAGCTCCTTAATATTTAACGAGCGTCTAAGTTAATGAGATTCTAGTACTAATATAAACTTCCATTGGAAACGCCAACAGCGACTAGGCATAGAAATATGCAATAAAACTCACGACGTGCCGTGCAATTCAGTCTAAAACCTCATAAAAACGGCACAAACCATAGATTAAATATCTGGGCTGGCAAAAGCAATTTTCCTTATGCAGTAAAGCCGTGGAAAGTAACAACTTTATAGCATTAGCTAACTTGTTATACTATAAGCGAATAAGCGACATGCGATTACGAATTTCTAGTTCGTGAAAAACCAGCTCTTTCTACAGCTGCAGAAAGCTCATGCTCTCATTATCCGATACTAAATTTTAATTCATTTGTTAACGTTTTGTTCCGAATTCAGGTTAATTCTATTCATAGGATCTGTTAATGGTTGGCATTTACATTTAATTGTTTTGCCTGGCTCTTTCGTTCGTTAATATTTACATAAGATTGTACTCAATTATGGTCAAAAGACTAGAAATAAAATAGCTAAAAAGGTCTTTTTATTGAGCGTAGTAAGATGATGAATTTCTTGTGTTTTATTAATACTTGCATAGAGTATTATGGCGAGGATTATAGTTTATTTTTGTTGATTGAATCGCTCACTAGAGTTGGCCTGTTTCCAGCAGTGCATTGGAAGAGGCTGACCATGATGATCCAGATTAAACACTCATGGTGATATGGTTATATAGGTACTCACGCTCAGTTCCATCGCAATAAAATATGAAATGAACTTTGTTTTCATTTACATTGAAAACAGGAATAAATCAAGACATTTAAATAAGCAACAAATAATTTATTACACACATACATATTGTGCGTTAGTTAACATTATTAACAGTAGGTACAGAAGCAGAGAATAAAGTATTACACTTAGATAGTTAGAAAAATAAAAGAAGAAATTATTTATTATGGTGCAATTAACGAACGACGGTGTGGTCTTGATTGACGCAGAACCTAGTGGTGGGCCAGGGATAAAATTAGATTGGCAAATTTCACTAGCTTTAAAACTTATAGGGAACTCTAAGCTACTAAGTTATGGAGAACTTTAAGGCGTACCAAATTTTCCCACTAACTTATTTCGTTCCTTTCCATTTGTTGTAATCGTAAAAGCCCACAAGTGATAGTCGCTTTCCAGAAACCAGATATCTACACTCCGTAGGGAAGGCTAATCATATTTCACTAAACTATATTTTTCGTCACACGCCTATAATCAAACACGTTTCTCACCAATGTACCCTTGTGGACGTTCCGCCGCAGCGGTTAAATAAATTTTAATAGATCGCCAACTTCATCTCAGATTTTATTACTTATTACTGCTATTTAAACGAATTACCTTAATATTATATTTCCTACGAGGGTTGAGTTTCTTTAACAAAGTGTACACAATTTTCAAAGTTTCGAAACAACTAAAGGACGAAGTATAATATCGCGAGAAAACCTGCACGCCTCATGATTCCACGTAATGTTTTCTACGGTGTCTGAAATTTACCAATCCGTAACTAGGCATCGTAATAGGTTATGGGCGTAACTCTTATCATTCTGAGATGAGACTCGTGTGGATCGGTAAAAGAAATGTTGATGATGTTGTGGAAAAATATTGTTGTTATTTCTTTTAATTATCAAAATTTCACATTTTTCTATACCTATACCTAATGGAGAACCTTTGCTTGTCTTGTTGTATCAGTGAATAAGAACATCGTGAAATCTTCTTAGAATTTGTCATAATGTTCTTTTTTTTTTTTTATAATATGGAAGTAGAAGACGAGCATGCAGTCCACCTGATGGTAAGTGGCTACTGCCGCTCATGGACATTTGTAATCAACCCGAGATAAGATCAGGTCGACTACAGATGCGCCTCTACCCCTGAG
>DWDV01002192.1:0-11934 GCA_018245615.1 Mimoniades ocyalus
AAATTTTGGACTTATCGATTCCGTATGTGAGAAATTCGGTGGAATATATTTGATAATATTAATATAAAATTAAACAATTGCCACAGCCACACAATATTTTAAATTACATGCAAATATTTATATGGTAGACTAATTTTGTTGTTGATCTTGACATTTTGCCAACTAATATTACTTTAGCATTTTTGTCCCGCTTACAACAAATTCGAATTGAATTATTTATTTCATCTCGCGGTTCATACACACTCAATATTAAATTCAAAAGAAACATACAGGGTGGAGAGTTGCAGAATGCTGAACACTGCTTTTTATAAAGCTTTAATCATCGTTTGTCTGCTTCGTTGATGGAGTGGTTGTAAACGTGACTGCTAATCCAGAGATCCTGGGTTCCATCTCCTGATCAGACCCTGCTGGTAATTTCTTACTCGAAAGTCTATGTAGTAGCTCGGAGTTCGGCTTTGTGCCCGGTGTTATAGCAATAGACTCACCCTCTAACATTACGGGTGAATTACGGGTAACATTACTCCTTTTCCCCCTCTACGTACTTCTTCTAGGAAATTCGGACGTAATGTTATTCGTCACAATAGTTAATTCTTTTACTGTGTGCCTTTAATAGAAGAATGAACGAACTTGTGACAGCTGGTTGTGTGTGTCAACATCAGAATTATCTCACCTGCTCGCAGGTCTCTTTTTATGCTCTTAAAAAACTGCAATATGTGGCTGAACAAGAGCCTACATAACATCCATCATTACTAATCTATGTAACATTTGAATTATCTTTTCGTGCCCAACAAGCTTTTGAATACGAGATTGCTTTATTCAGTTTTAATCTGTGCCAAGCTATTGGTACGATTGTATTTCTCTGGCTTAGATTTTTCAGTTGAAATTTCTAGTAGTGGCTCGGATTCTGGATACCTTTCTCTGCCTCCCTCTTCGGAGATTACAGACGTTATGTTATAATTTTTGTTATATGTAAAACGAATGACTGAGTTAAGTCTAGATTATTCTTATAAATATCCTAGTATGATATGTATTAATTTAATCCAATCCAATTAAATCCAATATTTTGTAACGGCCAGTTCGTCGTCGTTCTTAGTTTTCAATGTTAATTAATCTAGATTTTTATTTTATTTCTTGTTGTAAACATGCATACATAACATTCTCGTGGTTGAGATCTAAGTATAAAAATTAAATGTATTTGGCGTATATAAACAACGAACTATCGTTTATTTTATCACTTACCGAATTAAGCTATATCGTCTTATCGGTATTGAATATTTGCATTGTGCCCACAAAAATATTTGCCTATACAGATCATTTCCGTTATCTAGTTAGATTGTTTTTGTCTATACACTACACTACAGTAAATAAAACGGCACGACCGTTACCGTGCCGAGGGCTCTGTCGTGCGATGGGTTCGGAGTTCGATCGCTTTCCGGGAAAAACGATCGAATAATGAATTTAGACTTTCTCAATCTGCTATGTTTATTCCTTTTGTATGTATGTGGCTGAGTTTTGCCTGTATGGGTATGTCCATGATGCTCGCGGCGCATTTTTGTGTAGGGCTCTCGCTGTGAATGTTTAATTTTTGTATATATTGACGCCTCTAAAAATTTTTCAAGCTGTGCTTGAATATGTATACTTATGATCATATTTTTATCCTTTCGTCCGATCGGTGTTATACTCGATGTTTTTCATTATATTGAAGAAAACTGTTCAATCTAGATAAGCTGGCATAAAATTCGTGGCCGATTTCACAAAGAATTTCGGTCTTAATTAGGAGTAGATATTGCATACAGCTTATTGTAGGTGACAGGGAGCATTTTCCAGATGGCTGTTGTTTTGTTTTGTTATCCTTGTATATATATTCAGTAAGTTATACCAACCTCTAAAGATCTTCGTACATCAAATCCGCTTATTTATGACGTCCTCTTCTTGTTTTCTTCTTCATTCCAAAAATCATTTTTGCTCTCAAATTATTAGCTAAACTTTTTATACCTGTTTACTCGTTTACTGTCCTTTTTTTCCTTAAGACGCCAAAGTTATCCTTTGTTTGCTCTTCTTTGGGACTTCCGGCATTTTCTGTGCCATAATCGTTTTCGTTTCTTATTTCAATAATATTTTTCTCCGTAGGAATAAGCATTTTACGAAGGAAGATACACAAGATGGTCAGTGATGGAATACCATTCATAGTTTCTATATATAAACCTATGGGGAAAAAAGAGGAAAATATGTATGCATGCAGTCAATAAATAATATATCAAAAAGAAGACATAAATCCGTTTTGTGTTCAAAATTCGTAGTGCATTGATAAGTAGTAATATTTTCCATCCCCAATATTAGTTGAGCTCTTGCAGTCTCTTGACAATTTATAATTATTGTTGTCGTAAACAGTAATTTGTTATGTTCATACGTGTAATCAAACCAAATTAATATGCAAAAGTCTATGATATTATGAAAAATGCTCTCCCGAGGCACAACAGTTTCGCCGTGGGATTGTTGCGAGTGTTTGCGGGCTATCTCGCATCTTTACGACGCGATACCCGTTACTCAAGGGTTATTTTATACCTCGCCATCCATCGCACTGCTAGCCGGCAATAATAGTTCCCTTCGATGCAATAAATCTTGGCCATTTATTTGTATTAAGAACGTTAAATTTCGTGTCGTATAACAGCATCGAATAAATTTAACGGAAGTTTTAGATCTGGAATGTCGGAAATATATGTAAGAACGTTTACAATAGCTTATAAAGTTCATCAGATTGTGATTTTGATGTGAATTCTTCATGACGTGATTGCATTAAAGCATTATTAAAGTTGACCGTGTTTTATTTTTCTGACGTTATTCTCTTCTGATTCTTCTTGTATTCCCGTATTATCAATACAGTGGAAGCCTAGTTTTTCCGAATTAAAATCCTGGCGTGCACCTCTTTCTTAACAACATTTACAAACGTTTTGTGCATTGTTGAAATCTACGATCACGTTGGAGTTATCTATATTATTTCTCTACGGTGTCTGAAGTCAGCAAACCCGCACTTGGCCAGTGTGAATGCCTATGACCTTAACCATTAAATGAAATTTAAAAGGAGACCTGTGTCCAAAATTAGAACAATAAAAAGTGTGATGACAATGATGACAATAACGAGAGTCCATAAAATCGACAATGTCCTTAACTACATATAAACTAATAGCGTCAGACAGGCTCAAGTATTTACACAAGAACGGTTATATCGTCGGTATTTAATCAATTATATCATAAAAAGAATGAACAAATCGCTATTATTCAAGGGGCAACGTACCTTAGCGTCTACCATTCGGAATGATGTACGCACCACTCGAGCAAAAATGATGAGACATAGCGTTAGCGATCAATCAAATGTGTCACGAAAACAAACCTCAAAGGATTCAATAGACTCGCTGGTAGCAGCTTAAGATGGCGCCAGATTGATCCGATTTTAATAATAACTCTTGTAATGCCTGCGTTGGATATCGAATGATTAAAGACATTATCTTATAATAAAGAAAGTAAGTAAAAATTGATACAACAATCTAACGTTAAAGTGGAAATATGTGTAGGTTTATATTTATGTACATTTAAAAATGGTCAAGCTACATCGAGCAGAACTATTTCCGACGGGACCGTCTATTTTTAGGCGTTGAATGTGACGACGAACGCCAAATTTTGTTCGTAGTTCTTGAAAATAGCCATAAAATTACTTACATAACGCGTAATAAGCGTCATGTGAAAAAGAAATATTGCCCAGACGGTAACAACTTCGACGACTCGGTCGTTCTTTCTTACGTTCGTTCGAACCCGTTGTGTTTGTTTATGGTAAAGAGCGCAACGTGCAAAATGTAAGGAGATTGGCTTCATATATGGACATCAATGCGCAGCGCTCCTGAGAAATTACAAGATATTCGTTATGCTTAACGTCCTACCGGCCGATCTTGTTTGAATAGGCCAGCCGAGGGCATTAGGTGTATTCTTATACATATATGTCATCCAGCATAAATAGAATGTGACGGGTAAAAGTAATTCCGTGCTTACATGTCAAGATACCTAATAAGGGGAACTAAAATCCTGCATAACATTATAGAAAGGGAGCAACTGTAAAACAGCTCTGCTCGAGATTCTAATCCGGGTTAAGGCCTGGGTAAGCGATGGGTGAATCGCCTTTCTCATGTGATTTTGAAGCAATTAAAATGTATCGTTATTATGTTATAGTCTAGCAAAAATGTTGATGTACCAATTTAACTAAGTGGTGATTTAAATTTTGAGTCGTGTCTTTAGTTTCTTTGTGTATTTGAATTCAAATTACCCTAATACAATTGTTGTGTAAATATGACATACTCCCAGATTGTTTATTTGAATCGCCTTTCATGTTATTGATGTCATTAAATCTTATTTAAATTAAAATCACGCCTTAGCATACCAACTTCACAACAATTATTAATCTTATTTAAATTTGTCAATTTGTGATAAGACTTCATTAATAATTAATACTGACTTTGATGTTAGTAGATAATATCTGTAACAGTACATGAATGACTAGAATTCATTTTTTTTATACAATAAGAAGATGAAATCACTCTTTGTTAAGTTTTTAACTGTCGGTTGTGGATGGATACGCTATAAAACCCGTTCATGTCTCATTCTATTCACACCTAAACACATTAAATTGTTTCAATAGTTCCAAATGTATAGCAAAAATGGTAAATTATAAATTTTGCACGTTATCTTGTACATCAAGTAGCGACGTAACACGATAAAGTTTATTATCGAATTTGATCAAATCAATTCCTTCTCAACGTCACTCGCAAATTCGTTTGTCGTGACTACGGTATATTAAATTAAAATTTTTATATTTCGAAAACATTAGACAATAGAGAGATAACGATTCTACCAAACCTTATTTTAATGACGGACTACAAAGTACCTAAGTAATGTTATGTAGGTAATACTTTTTGAATGGACTCTCCGTTTGAACACGATATGTATAGGCGATCGTAAAGATAACGTTTGTGTGACATCAATAGTATCAGTACAAGCTCAACGGTCACGACTGCTGTGTCCACGATGCTATACGTGACAATCATGTCGCCACTTGGCGTTCCGAGGAGATGGTCTTCAAGCGTTCATATATGGGCCTAATTATTGCCCACTTATGTGTAATAACAGGTGCTGTGGTTTCATAAGAGGCCTACATAATAAGCAAATTGAAGGCGATGAACTGAGGTAGACCAAAAACGTGATAATTTTCGATAAACAGTCTGTACTACGCGACTTGTATTCCACTTATTGCAGTATTGTAATAGCGCCTGTTTTAGGAAATTTTCATATTGATGATCGTATAGGTTTATTATCATTTTTGTCTTTATTGTGATGTTTTTACATGAATTTAATATTTTGTTGACAATCGATTGTAATTTTATTAATGTTGAAATTGAAGGAAATATTGAATATCTTGTTTGTGTACCATGAATACTGTAAAATATAATTAATTTAAAAATACCAATCTAACCTTCAAATTATTTGTTTTGCTTTGTCAATTATACAACAGTCCGTGAAGATAAAATCCATTTACATCTGGGTATTAGTAAAACTCAGTCGGTCACGACCGTCGTATTTGTATTCAAACGCGTCAACTGTCATCACGCGCCTTCAAAACGTTATTTACTTAGTTAATACTTGATTGTACATTTTTTCTACTCGATCTCTTATGAAATTACGTTTTTTTTACTTTATCACAGTTCATTCTTGAATTGCTTATTGTGTGTTTGTTTTTTTATATTGTCGCATCGTTTTTATTGAGGTTCTACAATTGCGGGGCCAGCATACTCCTAGGTAGACGACAAACTCAAAGTACTTACACGAAAATAGGTACTTTTATTTCCATTCAAACCAAGTTTATTTTTCACAGCAGTCGCGATAATGTTTCTATAGTAATTGATGGAGATTTTTATGTTCTTCTGTGACCATCATCATTGATAATCAGATGCAAGTTGTGCGTGTGTATTAAGCTTAATACTTACCAATCTTTGTATTTTTTTTAGTTACTCAGGAACACGTGATTTGGGTTAGCTTGATAAAAGTATCATATAGTGCAAATCATTATCGGGACGATTTCTCAGCAGCGCGAAAAGCTAAATTTAACCACTTATTCGGTGGACATGTTACGTAGATTTAGTGGTATTCAAGCTTTATATTTTTTTTTATTGGAGGACTGTTATTAAATGTTTTTGATTACCTACACATTTTTTATATTTTGATGTTATCAACCTACTTTCGATAAAATTATCATTACTATTCTCTAGCATTCCTATTTGAAATCCTAATTACTATATTAAGTCATAAATTTGATCTACATGATTAACAATGCTATTGTTGAAACATTTTATGTCGTTATAATTCTTCATGGGTTTGTGGTCTCTGCAGGTTTCGCGTGGGTGCTGTGCGATGTCATTGTCATCATTATTTTAAATGGGTTGTTAGACCCCGATACGGAGCAGAAGGGATTGAATTAAGTAGGTTTACCACCACCGAAGTGGATAGTTGAGGGTCAAAGGAATCCCTATTACCGAACGGCGCCAGTAGCGCTCAGCGACGGCAATTATGTAAATTTAGCTGGCGATCGGGCCATGGATAGAAGTTTATATCGGCGTTAATGTAGTTTTGGACAAAGTTGACGTCGCATTGCACTGTTTATGTGATCCCGGCTTATCCTACCCAAAGGATGATTCGGATAAGTTAAATTTACTGAGGAGCAAGGATATTTAGTAGGAAATTTTGTAACAATACTATTTACTGTTATTATGCGGCAGATTCTTCTTCTTTATCTTTTAGCAATGGACATTTTTAGACATTTTTGTGATTTATACCTTCAAAATGTGGTAAATGAATAGATTCGTCCTTTCAGTGATATTCGCATTTACTTTTTGTACTTTTTCGTACTAGTTTATATGGTTCTACCAAATTCTCTCGCATGTTGAATATTTACATACATTTCTCAATATTCTTATTAATCTGTTATGAATCTTCTTTTTTACTCTACATCTTATCTTATCATCATTAAGCCACTTTAGGCACTTTTGATATTCTCCGAATGAAATGAAGTGAACCTTAATTTAGTATGTGCAAACGTATGTATGTATACGTAAGACATAACATCACGCCTGTAATCCCCGAAGAGATGTACACATAAGATTTTTTAATATATTATAAAAATAATAATCATATTCAATCAGTAGCGAATCTATCGTCGTCAACGAACTAAATTTGCACACTTTGCGTCCGTCCGCAGCGGTTTTAATTCGGCGATGACACAACGATACCACAAGATCATTTCATTTAGCGATGTGCTTATAATTGTCTAGCATGTGATCTTTTAATTAGTAACACACTGAATGTACTCGTACACGATAGTTACACAACAATATAATTCGGCATTGTCTCGAAGCTGTTATTACATAAAGTGATAAACGGCTCATGAGAGTTCATCAAATCAAGATAGCACTTGAGAACTTTAATTGGGTGAATGTTAAAAAATATGTTGATATTATATAAATGCAGCATTAATGACAACATCACGCCTGTATTTCTTCGAAAGGTTAGGCTGAGGCTGTACTACACTCCCACGAGATCATTTGTTATGACAATGTTATACGTCCTACCGTGGGATAATGGGGGGAGCCGATTGCTATACACAGGGCAAAAAACGAAACTCCGAGTTATTACCAGAAATGTCAAGTTATATATAAAATTTATATTACCTGACCCGAAATCGAACCCAGGGCCCCCGTTCAGCAATCACTCTGACAACCACTAGGCTAACGACGCAGTCAGCAATAAGAATATTTCTTATTTTTTGCTATATGTATAAGCATGTGGGTATCTAATACCGGATAATCCTAGAGCTCTAACTGGCATCTTGATCACAGAGGTGCGTATTTTTGTCCTCGAGCGCTACGCTAGATTCTCATATCTTACTGAGACCATAATCTTTTTATATATGCGAGATATATATTTTTATAGACCTAGTAATGTATTTCGATTGTTAATTGAATACAACATTAGTTTCGCTGAAAAACTTGTGACTTGCACATTTCGTGCTAAACACAAAAGCGCTTCATGCGTCTTTGTTTCCTCTTGTATTTTGACGTAGAAACATTTTCATGTTTGCATTTCATGATTGCGGATTAAATACAAACGTAACAATGGCGCAATTTGAAATAAGCTGAATTTTATACTGGATAATTTATTATGAAATTATAATACTGCTACATCGAGTAAATTTTTTTATCTACGCTAATATTAAATGTCTGTCATAAGTTCATTGTGGGGTCTCGCTACGTTTCCGCTGCGGGGGTTGGCGCTTGCCAAATTGCCTTTTTAATGTCAATATTGGCTCGTCTTTGCGCGGGAGCCCGAAGCTCATCCTATTACTTTAATATTTTAGTACCTATTCTTGTGCACTGTCATCAACAAAGAATATTGTAATTATATTAATTGTTTAAACGACGCTTATCTTTAATAATATTGAATTTCGACTGCGTATCCGTGCCATGACATATAAAATCATACTATGAATTTATATGTCACGGCAGATGCGGTCACTCCTGAATGCTTTCTACTTATTGTTGCGCTTTTCATATAAGAAAAAATAAATTACACTTTCTATTTCATCTACAGATCCTTATTGCTGTATCAGAACATAAAATGATGATCGATCTGCCAAATGTATCGCCGTTTAGATGATTCTATTAAACCGTCCTTTATTTTCTTATACTCATATACATTTATTAAGAAGAGCTAGCGGAATTTAAGAAACCTAGTATCCACTCCACTTGAACGTCTAGCGCATGAGCAAAGACTGGTACTGACAGTAAGTACTCCAAACATATGAGCATCACGACATCAGCAGAATCGAATCAAGCGACTACTGTACTGAAGATACGGCTTACGTTTGTGACGATGCCCCGAAGAATGCCGGTATGAATTATTGAATCCATTCAGTGTCCCAGATTATTTTGGGTAGATATATATAAAGTACGAAAACTGACAAGTACTCGTATAATTTCTACTTAAAGCCATGCTTCAATGTATCATAATGAGAGAAACAGTGAAATATTTATGACGAATAAAATACATCGAAATAAAAGATTATTTATGCTGAATATGTACTGTAGGGATAGTTATTATCCTACCTACTATGTTATTAACCACGGCTGTAAATCCCGTACAAATAAATGACTTCCTAAATATATTTGACTTGCCTTTTTGTGCAGCAATAAGACCTAAAGTTGGACGGAAAATTATGTGGCTCCAAACTAAACTGATATTTGATCCCAACGACAATTGGGTTATTGGTTGGTTATGGTCCTTGCTTGTCGTATGTCGTAATACGAGTAGTGCTGGACTCAGGTGGCCCCTCGTAATATGAAGGCTTAAGGCCATTATCTCCCACGCAGGCCGAGTAGCAGTCGCCAGGCTAAAACGCCGTAATGAACATTATGGAAAAGTCTTCCATAAAAACAGGTTTCCTCAGGACGTTTCCCTTGGCCATATTTAGTATTTTCGTGCGTAGTTTTTTTAAGGAGGCATCACACGAATCCTTTCTTCAATCATAATTATGAAATGAAATGTATTCATAGTAAACTTAGAGTTATTTTGCAGTGTTACTCGATATACCAAGTAGGATGTAATTATATTGATATATAGGTATACCCATTTCTATACATATCATTCTATAACTTTCTACACCTATTTCTTTCGATGTGTCACATGCTCAGATAAGGTGCGTTCGTGTAAATTCGCTATCTTATCGCCGCGTGTAGGTAATGTGTGCACATTGCATACTTGGAATGCTCACAAAGATTGCTAACGTTATGGCTCTGTTTTTATGACCCCCTTTTTTAAAATGGACGCTCGCGGCTGCGAGCTAACAACTCTTTAAACCCGTCCACTGCTCACCGACGAGAAGAAGAAGGTAGGTAGGCAGACATTTTAATGGGAGAGTCGTGTTACGTTGGTACATTCAAACTGTTGAAGCTGTTTGAATATACCGAGGGAACATGAATCTATGTTGATATAAAGAGTAATGCGAACGATGGCTTCTTGTCTGATAAAATTATCTATTTATTTAAATATATATTCAAAACGATAAATGCTAATTCTTAACAGATTTATTAAGTATTTGGCTTTGTTAGGAATCGAACTCAAGACATTCACGTGATTTCCGAAAGATCATAAACCATTGCGCCCAATCAGAATTATTCTTCACCATTTATATACATTGATTTGATTAAATGTGGGAACGAAAACAAAGAAAACGGCAGACGCACGAGCAGATTACGCACAAGCTGAAAACAATTTATTGCGACCAATAGAGTATACAAAAAACACATGGAAACATAATTTGGTCAGCAAGTGAGTATCTGTAAATATACCGCCTCCGCGTCTTTATGAAGAAAACCATTTCGGCAAATGTGAACATACGGTCAGTTAATATGTACGGCGCATCGGAAGTCTACATAATATACAGATGTGGTTTTCAACTTGAAGCGATGCGGATTTTCTTTAACCGTTGGACACGGACATCCTCTGTGGAACATAAAATGTGTATTGTAAATGGAATTTAGAGATGTTTAATCCAATTTGTACCCACACACTTATATTTAATTACATCAGTATATATCTGATCTAATTATTAAGTTTTATCATGAGCGTTATCAGTGGATTAAATAATTCCATTGATTGGACGTGTCCCCAATTTGCACCGGAACATAATAGTCGATAAAAGGAAAATTGAAATCTCTGCATCGTATCAATGTTTAAAGGAGAACAATTTACCACATGCTAAACAAATTTAAAAATATCACAAACGTACACCACGCACAATATGAATTTTTCGTTACTGGCGGTCAATACCAACTGAATGAAATAGAAAAAAAAATAAACATGTTTATTCAAATATCCGAACTGAATTGAAATAAAGAATTTCTTTTCGCGCATCACGAAGGTGTTCTCGAACCGGCGCAAGGAGACTAACTAAGTAATCCGTGCATCAGGTTTAGTAGAATCTACATTTTAAGTTGTATTTTTTATTAACAATAAACATGTTTGAAAGAAGAACTATTCAATGTTTTAATGTATTAAATTAACTTTAGAGAACCTTCGGACGAAAGAAACCATAATCCAATTACAGTGGTGAGAGGGATGTGGAGGGTATGGGGGGAAACAGGGAGGGGGGGGGGTCAAATACATATCAGTCAGATATTTGGCACTCGATGCTCTCTGCCTTATCTCGCAGGGGGACCTGGCGTGATGATATAATAATAAAATAATTTTTATTGGTAGTTTTCATATGTTGTGTAATACCAATGCAAGTGTGTGCGAACAATGACGTACGAAACTCTCGGTCTCCGTCCGTCCGGCAGTCGGTGGCACAAAAACGGTTTTCGTCGCAGATACGCGGACCGGCCGAAGAGCACGTACCGACCAGTGCCGCCAGGTCACACTGCCACAAAATCGGGATTACCAGCTGAAAAAAAATCCTATGCTTCGAATCAAGTCGTGATTAAGCTTCGTTTATTTTGTTATCTGTTCACGAATTGACTGCCTCGTTGTTCGTGTGGCTTGCTAGCGCGAATGCCGATCGAGAGATGCTAGGTTCGATGAAATTAAATTAATTAAATTAAATTAATGAAATTAATTACATTAAAATAATTAACTGAATTAACATACATTAATTAAATTAACTGAATTAAATTAATTTATTTAAATCAATAAAAATAAATTAATTAAATAAAATTCACTAAATTAAATTAAATTGGGTCCTGAGGTAACTTAGATGTTCTAGTAACAGTTCGGAGTCTGAATATGTGCCCGGCGTATGGCATTAGGCTCTCCACCTAGTGCATGGTGGGTCGTAAACGTAAC
>DWDV01002193.1:0-11934 GCA_018245615.1 Mimoniades ocyalus
TGTAGTGTTCGACCCGGGAATCGAACCCGGGACCTCCCGATCGGCAGTCGCACTTGCAACAAACACGACCAACAATACCAATTTTATTATTTTTACTACTGTTGTACATTATAACGTCGGGCTCCTCTTGGGGGTAGGCGAAAAGCAGCGAATAACAAATACTTCTACACTTACATAATTATGTTAGTATTTTTGTAAGAGCAAATTCGCTACTGACTAACAGCACTAATGTGTTTCAAAGAGCGAATGAACTTAAATAAAAAAAGAGTTCGCTGTTTTAAAATGCGAAGATTCATTTAAAAGCCACTTTAGTTCCTCCGTTCTGAAATAGTGAGCTTACTTTCGTAGTCACAAAGTTTATGTACGGTCGAATTCCTCTCTGCGACTGGTTCTATCGAAATTGCTATTTATATTTCGATATTCTCTAAAATAGACAATGTTGACTCGAAAACGAGTGGCTAACAGTCCTCTCACACTCGCGACTTGCAAACGTATACTACCTAACAGCCGCCGTGTGCTTTGATGCCTAAAAGTCGTTGAAATATACGAGTAAACGTATTAAACGCTCGAATTTACTACTGAGCAAATGATGAGTACAATAAAACTTGTGGAGGAGAAACTATAAGTTTGTATTTTGACGTTATGAAAGGCATATTTATCTGGCGGACACAACATGCGATTGTCCTTATCACAAGTTTTACCGTCAAATTTTGTATACTATTAATTTATTATCAAGGCGCAACTGAAAATCGAGAGGTCCTGAGTTCAAAACGCGGATCGGGTACTAATGGATTTTACCCTAAAATTTCTAGTTTAAATTTCTAGCAATGTCTCAAAGTATGGATTTGTGTCCAATGTATGGAAACAAGCTGACTCATTAATCCATGGTGGGACGTAAACGTAAGCGGTGAAACGTAGGAGTGTACTGCGCTCCTCTGCCTACCTCTGCGGGCATTAAATGCGTGGTGTTACGTTATGTTATCATTAACCTTCTAAGAATATATTTGTCGACGTCTTTAAATTGCTATTATGAAATATGTTTTATATGGAATTGGAAGTTACAATTCAAAATCATGGCGTAATTAATGTTGAATGAGACCGTATATGAGACATCTGTGAACAGCAAGTTTGTTGGTAGTTGTCACACCGAAACACTCTCTTCGTTAGTTCTAACGAAGCCGGTTTTGCAAGGATAATGATAGTCGTCAATAATAATCCCCACCGGTTTTAAAGCTTCGAATTCAAAGCTTGTTTAATTTAAGATATACATAATTTTAAGGATCGGTAAGGACAGAGACATTCGGCTCTCGGTATTTCTGTCTACCATTAAAGAACCCTGCATCCTAATATAATATTAACATATACTACCATTTCCCAGTCTTCGTCCAAAGTTTTTGTGCTCTCGTGGTTACATAGAGACCGTCAATTTAACGTCGAATCGATAGATACGTGTAGTTACGTCATAAGTCCTGATTGTTATCGGTATTTGTTACATTTCCAAATATTCTTATAAAGTCTTATACGAGTATAAACGTTACAACAGTCATCGACATGGGCCGGGTGAAATAACAGTACATATTAAATAGCAACCATTTATTTCCCGAAAAGATGATAATGAGTCTTCACTTTATACTTCACAACCGGCGTGACAATTGGTGCGGCATGCACAGCGTGCACTGGGGCGATCACGGGTGCGGCGTGTACGGGCGTGACGCCGTGCGCTGCGTGCACGGGCGTGACGACGTACGCTGCGTGCACTGGGGGGTGGAGCGCGGGCGCGGTGAGCACCGGCGCTGGGTGCAGGTTTATGTGCAGCCCGGGAGAAGCTATGCTCATCGCTAACTGGATGGCAATGAGAATCTGGAATAAATACCGTTATTATAACTATATAGTTCATCGTCATCATCAATCTGTCTCAATCCAGTGGTGGGCATTGATTTCATTCGTTCTGGACATCCGTTTCATAACATCCTTGAAAGATAAAAAACGTTCTGGTAAACAAACTAGTCGTAGAAATTTTTGACATTGTTTGATTTAATACAATACTAGTTTCCTCTTAATATAAGTTGATTTTTAAATAGACTTTAAGTACTGTATTCTTTATTTTTGTCAGACACCCTCGTTGCTCGATTTGCAAGCGCAACTGCCGATCGGGAAGTCCTGGGTTCAAATCCTGGGTCGGGCACTACTGGATTTTATTAATAAGGATTTTCCAGTAGTGGCTCGGAGTCTGGAAATGTGCACGATGTATGGCAATAGGTCTATCCCATAGACCTATTCCGGACCTATTCCATAAACCTATTCCTTAGTGGGATGTAATCGTATTGGTGAACCATGGGAGTGTACTACGTGCCTCTGCCTACGTCTTCGAGGATTATAGGCGTTCTGTTACGTTGTTTTTGTCAGAACCACTAGATACCACCAGAAGATAGTTTTTTAGTTTTATGACCACTTCCGCTCTATTTGAAAATTAGTTAGGACTAAAGGCATAACGAGTTTTTCAAATAGAGGCTATAGACGCGCATTCGCTAGCATTCGTAAAGGAAATAGAGTTAAACGTTTCTGTTGCGTGAGAAATTGCGCGAACAAAATTATGTAATAACATAAACTCACAATAAACAGATGTCGTGTCATCTCGAAGTAAGGGCGGCCGTGTGAGCAGACCACGCTCGACCCGGTTTTTATATGTCTCATTATTTTTTTCACCACAGAGTTAAATAATAACAGACAAGGCAAGTTAAGTCTGCGCATTTTTTCAGAATTCGACTGACCCTAAACTTTAAAAGAACGACAAAACAAATTTGTTTTGTCTATCTATCTATCACTGTGTTGCACAAATATTTAAACTGGACGAGACTCATGTCTAATGCTTTTTTTCATAGACATAAACATCGACAGATATGGCAGATAATATATACATCGGTGCGTGGTTCATTTACCCACAGACTTACACAAAGATTTGACAGAACAAAATTTGTTTATATTGGCGTCTATCACTGTTAGCTTTTAGAGTATACAAACATTTGTTAATGGAGAAGATGGATGTCTAGGATTTTTTGCTGAGTACTAATAAGTTGCATCTCTATGTCACAATGTGAGATTATAAATTTATAGCTGCAGTCTTTTTTATATATAGCAGTTGGGCATGTATTGTACGAGTTGTATGCCACAACTATGCGAGGCCTGGAGGGTACTCCATCTTGATGCTCCTGTGCTCTTTGGAGGAGATCAGTTCTTGGGCAGTTAGAGGAGTTCTTAAAGAATCTCTGATGAAGTTTAACGATTGTTACCTACTCGTAACAGCAACAAACCACTACAATAACGGAACTTACTACTAAAAGGGGAGGCCTGAAGAAGAGCTTAGCTTATGAAAATGTTTCACTGGAGGCCTCAGCGGCACAGGATGTGCGGTCACACAACCTCTGTATTTAAGTATTATATCATTTGTCTAATCACCATCATCATCTCTGTTAACTCTCACATCTCCACTTCTGGAGACGGGTCTCCTCTCTATAACAGAAGGTCTGAAGAATACCATAGTCTGCCAAACTGTCAAAGCGTGGTTTGGCAGACTTCACTCAACTTAGAGAGCGTTACGGAAAACAGTGTGGTGGAGATTTCCTCGTGATGTTTGCCTTGGCCGTTACAACTACTTATATTTAATATTTCCTAAAATGCGATTAGCCTTTTTAATCTTTCATTCTAATAAACTATTAAGGACACCATGAAATAAATATTTATTATAAAACTATTAATATAAACAAACTAGGACAAGTCTGGCATTTTCCATTAACTGGTAGATCAACGTTCCAGTAAATCCAATTTCAAATCCTTGAAGAAAGGCAAAATACCGAGATAAAGATACATTTACGCATTGTTAATTATAACGAATCGCCTCAAGGGATGTTTAGCTAAACAAATTTAATATTCGTAACCTTTCTGTGGTAGTCATTTATTGTAATAAATTGTTTATTTTATGATATAATAAAATGTGTATTAATATAACTTCAGTGATGGTGTAGTGGTTTGGATACCATTATTCTATTCCAGGAGTCGGGTGTTCGAATCTTTTTCATATAAATACTTTTCAATTTACCAACGACTCCGGACTTTGCCCTACTGGAATGATTCGCGCAATGTGGTATTCGCTTTCATCCTTCCACACAACCGTCACTCGACATTTATCCTTATTACTATCATTCCTCAAGCCATTCATCTCCTTACTCTTCCTGGACCCTTCCGGCCGTTCACATTAATCAGTTAAAAGACATTCGTACCTTTGATGGAATAGTACTAAAATCTTATTCAACGTCTATATCGCATGGCAGCCATATATATATATATATATATATATATATATATATGTTGTTTCCATGAAACTGTAATAGGCCAAAATAAGCCAGAAGTCTTTGTCTTATAAAATATTAAAATCGTGCTTCTATAGATGCGCTTTTATTAAATGTAATAAAATTCAAGTATCACTTATTTTAACATTTAGGCGTATTATGTAGGTACTAAATATTTCTTGGAACGAAAAATGTATGTTAGCTCCAAAAATGTTTTGATGTAACTCTGTTCAATCGCTTTCGAAATTCTCAGTCAACTTTCAATTAGTAACGTGAGAAAATGGTTGCAAATGATATTTATTTTTTTCCTTATGTCACCTTATTTTCGCATAAAATGGCTGTTTGTAAACACAATAACTATTGTTTGTAAATGAAATGAAAATTAAAATGTAATTTTCATTGTATAGGCAAGACATTATTATTATGTTTAGTACATTCAATTCAACTTGATAATCTATTTATGAAGTAACTCATTTATACCTCATTACTGGGCTTGTATCGCTACTTACAAATAGAGTAAGTCGGGGGTATATTCGACTAGGTGGTTTCTTTTGGTAATACGGTTCAGTGGGTAATCCTCGCATCGGAACGAACGTAGTGAATGTGAAGGCTTCCATGAAGGGTTAATGTCTGTCATTTAATAATATCCGGCGAGACTATATTTTGATATGCCCTTGGTGCAGGTACTTGTTATAAATAAATCAATAGATATTATAGAAGTGGGCGAATTACAATAATACAAATAAAATAAATAGGTACACGCGTCCTTTCTAAATAATTACCATATCTTCGTGTCAATACCGCTCACCGTGCTCTTGAGTTACATGGAGGGTTTAGAATGTAGCTCATTAATAAACAAACAAACATTCCATAGTTTTATTGTCCGTTAATTGTTTAACGAGTAAATATGGGTATTTTTATAACGTCACGTTAGGGCTTTACGGGCTAGGCAGAGTGCACCGAGTGTTATTATGTGTGACGTGCTACGTCTATATTAATTATATTCTATCAGTTAATCATTTATAACAGACATACATATGTACATATAAGATACAATCATTATTTTTTTTTACAAAATATACCTTCTTCATCAACCGTTAAAAATATATACAGTTTATGTACTTGTCGTTAGAATGTAATTTTTTGGTATTCAAGTAGCCAAGTTGTGTTTTAATTACTGAGCCGTGACAACCCCTCTGCAGTGACAAGGTGAGATGGCATCGCGTTAGAGTTCCTACACATTACCATCGTCATAATAATACTGTTTATCAGAAAGTCTGAAATAACCCTTATATGCTAATAATATTTATAATTATACTTCCAATATAAATATATTTCTACACTAGCATATTTTTATATTAAATTGTAGCGATAAATAAAAAAAGGAATGGAAATAATAATAATAAATATATTTAGGGACACTCCACGCACGGCCATCTGATCCCAAAGTAAGCGTCAAGAGAGCTTGTGGTGTGGTAACCAGACAGCTGATAAACTACATTATGCATATAAATATATACTTAAATAGATTTTTTTTTATTTTTACATCCAGACCGAAAAAATACTTGTGCTCATCACACAAATATTTATTCTGGGATGGATTAGAACCCACGACCCCGGCGAAACAGTCAGGTTCATTAACCACTGCACCAATTGGCCAGTTATGGAAATTAAATAAATCATTATTAAGTATAGATAACACAGTTGTACGTAATTTATAAAATATCGCATTACATGGTGACGGATAGTGTATACGCGTCCTTACAGCTGGTGACATACTGCAACAGTAACAAGTCATTGCCGAGTAAAGGTCACCTGACATTAATGCGGTCACGATCAGTAATATTTATTTCAATACACCATGTCATTATTAATATTACGTATTGGATTAGTAGATGACATGTCACAATTGTGTTGGACTGCTAACCTTGCGGCTTAGACTTCCCCTTCCCAACCAGAGGGTTTAATCTACAGTGCGCAAATGTAAATTTCTAAAGGTAACTCATACCATCTGACGTTAAATACTATTTACTGTAACAGTAAAGGAAACTGTCGGAGATAAAACACAATAAGAGTTTTAATATAATCTTAATTTTAAAAATTAATCTATAAATTTAAACTCTATGGCTTGCAAAGTTTGTCAAATTGTATTGAGGCAGCGAGCTGGACTGTGGTATTGTCTTCTTGAGTGTAAGAGGCGGCCCGAGCCCGCTGGGTAAACGAAGAGGGTAATATTATTGTACTATTTGTATAACATCGTCACGCCGACAACGTTCGTTTTAGTATTGCAATACTAAGGTTTTAATTTTCGAACCATGTTTACTTATGAATTGAATGTACATTTAAAGGGACTACTAAAGTGATTATAATTTAATTCCTTATTAATTTAAGTACTTTCGAAATAAGTCGGTAATTTACGAAATAAATTTTAATTTAATTTCTTTCTTCACTTTGTACTCAATTAAAATTAAATCCTAAAATCATTTCCTACTAGACTCTATTCTATGTTATAAATAGCGTTATTAGCTTTATTTCATTTAATTGTAACCAATCAATTATTCCTGTTATCTGTTCCATTTACACCCTTACAGAGAACAAACACTTATGCCTGAGACACCAATATTCGTCCCGAGAGTGGATGTAACCACGACATCACCTACATAACGGTTTCCTAATCACTGGTCCAATGGAGCCGTCAGTTTTATGTATACAGGTGTATATTAAAAATGTGAAAGCTATTTATTTAGTGCCCCGCTGTGGTACGGACTGTATACTTAAACAACTTGATATTCGGAAGTTTTGCACCGGAGGCTACATGTTAAAGTGGCAGCAAACGAGGCATACGATCGGGAGAACGGAAACGCTTGACAACGGTCAAATTCAATTTCACTCAAAGTCATTCATTGTATCACCTGAAATTTACAAACCAATGCATCATCATCACTCTATTCATCGTTTCATCACTATAATACGTCTTCTCTCAGAATCAGATAGATGATGCCATTGTTTGCCACGCTGGGCAATAGCAAAAGTTTACGCACTACCATTTGTCATTCCTACGCTCTTATTAGAACTGAAAGATTAATTTCATCGTAACGTTTAGTGTCTTTCATATTACTTACTTTTATATATTTTATATTTATTGCTTTCATCGACTTGATATTCTTCGTTGGTGTGCTACATCAGGGGTACAGGCGCGAGACTCTGGCACGAGAACGAGTAGACAGAAGACCGCTTGTCCAGTGTGCCAATTAATATCAGAGTATTTGTACTGGATCGCAGTTCCCATTTTATGAACTGTAATTTTGAATAGCAAATAGAAAATTCTGAACGGGTTCAATGACCCCCGAGATTCCTGATAAGCTTCAGGGTGCCTTTAGTGCAAATCTTTGTTTTAATTATTTTTTGATCCAAACACAGAGACTGAATTGAATCTGGAATCTTATTACACATTATTACTACTCTACTGAGCGACCAACGCTGATAATAATGCTATCTATGTACAATAAACATTCACCTTCCCATTCGCTTACAGGCGCACCGAGTGCGGATTGTTCTAGAATAGTTAACTGGAATTGTTCTCATGAGCAAATATTCTTCAATGCGATCGTTCATACATAGAACGAATTTAATTGAATCTGTGTATGTGTATCGGAAATACTATTACATTATAATTCAAATTATGTTAGAAATTCCGTTCCCTTTACATTTATAGTGTCCTTGCTTATCACGACCCTACTTATAGTGACGTGGGGTTACAAACTTCGGGTTTACTAAGCACCGGTAGGATTCCAGACAATGTTATGTTGCTCACGGCAAGACTGAGTGTGGGCCCTTTCCATTGTAATACAGACTAGATCTCTGTTTTTTTTCTGTGTATTGCGATAATTACAAGTCAACCGCTGTATTACAATGGAATAAAGATTTTTCTATTTCAATTTCTTATGTTATAAATTAATATGTCGTCTTAGCTCTACTTAACTACGAGTACTTAAAAAGTTAATTAGTTCTTTTGATATTTTGGTTGATTTTTTCGGACACTGAATAACCGATTTGATCCAAGGGCCTTGATAGCTTACCGCGAACAGAACAGTTGATATAACTTAGTATGAGTTGTCTTTGAACTCTCGGACACTTTACGGCTATTAGCAATTTATTTATACTGGTATTAGAATTTTATTACTACCTGAGGTAATGATTCGTCTTATCATCAGATACCCGACCAGCGTCATCGAAGTAAGTTTAAGCTGTTGCATTTTTGTAACATATTTTATAAAAAATATCGAAAATGAATAAATAAAACAAACGCTCATGTAACATAAAGTCTATTTACTGACTCACATTGAGGTTACATTATACACGTAAGTGCGAAACGTATACTGTGCGGAAAGTATAAGTGGTGCTGAGTGCATTATAGACGCATACCATTCGTTTACAATCACACACGGCGCGGACAGCGAAGGATCAAAACCACCACGGCGGATGTATGACGTGTGGCAGCAACGGATGATAAAGCGCACTGATGTGTGATACAATTGGTGCGCTTTGTATAATCGGTACGGGATGTATAATCGGTGCGGAATGTATAATTGACGCGTGGATCACCGGCGGGTGGTACACGAGGATGGGCTTCGGCGCTGCGCTCACAACCATCAGCAGTGCGAAAATAGTGATCTGCAAATAGAAGTAGAGCATAAACCAAAGTAAATAGAAATGAATGTCTTAGGACATCTCCACACACGGTAATACCATTATAAAGTATGTTTGAAGAGAGCGTATGTTATAGTGACAGGACGGCTAATAAACTACATTTATATACATATTAATATATACTCAGTTTTTTTTTCTACACCCATACATGTGTTCGGAATTTACGATGCACGGCTCAGCATTCGGGATTTCCACTGGAACAATGGACCATTCGAATTTAAAAAGAAATGAAAAGCAAAGTTATGTATCCTCATACAAAACAAACGTCATGACTACACGACGTCATTAGGTCTGAAAAATGAGACGAATCCTAAGTTCCTTATAGACATAACACATCTTTACGGATGGATTTAATTAAAATTAAATATTAAATAAGTTAACACATAGATCAGAAATGGGGGTCTTGAATAAGTGTCAAGTGTCTAATTCATCCCTGTAAGGCCAAAGATAATGTTTACACGATATTTTAAAATATTTTCTATTCCATCTAAATGATTACAAATGGAAGTTGTATTGTTAAATATTTTTCAACAATAGGTACCAACCGTTTTTTGCAAAATACCGTACAGTCACTATTCTCACCGCTGTGTGTGTACAGACATTGACTTCATGAACCACTCTTATGCTAAGTGCATTAGAGTAGTCCACTTAAATACATTGCATGTGTTCCTAAAAGGAAACAAGAAAATGTACTAATAAGTACATATACTGACTCACCGACCGTAACATTTCCGCTGCTAAATCCTGACCGATACTTAACACAGACTGACACGTACACGGGTCCCCTTTCAATTTATATTTCGAACAGGAATTTTAATCCCAGTCGCATCTGCCAACGCAAACGGTGAGGAATTCCACTAAAATACCAGACGGCTAAATCACTCGCTGCTTTAGCTACGTTTTCACTGAACTAATGTCACAGATGTCATTCACGATAGAAATGACAAGCACAATATTAAATTTATTTTCCTCGTTTATGAATTAATTAAATTGTTGCGCTAGAAAATGATTCTTTTCTGTGAGAGGAAAGTGGAACCATACTTCATCATAGTTTTCCGCTGTAGATTGATGATATGAGAAACGGTTTATACTCGTAGCTATAGTAAGATGTCTTACTTATTAACAAGCAATGTTTGCAATGTGTTTAAGTTGCTTTTAATTTATTATATATTATTTAAGGTTTATTTACTATGAACTATACATATGCACTCATATACATACAGGTTGAGAGTGCATGCACACAAACAACTATATGTTATTATTTATAAATAACCGCTTCATTTAATACAACAGGGATATTAAGCTATAAGCGCTTCTTGGAGCTCTCATTATACCTTTAATAGATAGAAAAAGTACCTTTAGATATTTTACATAGAAAAAGTAGATAGAAAAGTACCTTTTATTTCTCAAATAAAATCTAATAAGCATTCTATTTCGTTCTTAGATCAAAAGAATAACGTTTCTGCATAAAAGGGATTTTCTTCTTGGCTATTCTATTTGATGGTGCCCTCTGTGGCAATGTTTAGTAAAAAGAAATTTTATGAGTGTATGTGCTAGCAGCGGTGTGCGGTACGACCGCTAAATATTCGGTCATTTAACGCCGATGTAGGACTAGAATTTAAAGCACTTAGCACCCATTGAAAGTTGTGCGGCAAAAAATATTTTTCACAATGCCGCGTTACACAATACCTTGGTGGAAGCTCTGAACATCGACTATTAATAAAGTGAAATAAATTAGTAGTTACATTTTATTACGTAAATAAAATATGTAGTGATTTAGTAATTGTATCTACATATATACCTAGAAGTATCCATTAAAGTCAGCTGCCTGATTACAATAGCACAGGCTTTGTCTTGTTCCGGTTGCCGCGAAAAATTACCCTTAAATATTATTATTATCAACCACTGTTTATATTACAATCTTACTATTAAACTACCCCTTTTCCGTTTAATTCCTGACTATTAATATCTCGTCATTCTGTCATATTTAGCGATTCTTGCGCATTTGATAAACAACGAAAAGATACATTTGTTCAGTGAAGAGAGCATGCAAAACCTGTTTCTCGAGTCATACCGTTTTGAGCCGCTCGTGCTATTTTACTAAGGCATTTAAACATTTTTAAGCACTTACTTACCTTTAACGCAAATGTAAGATGGCTGGAAAAGATACCTTTGCAAGCTCGTTGCACAGAGTAGTTATTCACAGAATGTTAAGTTTTTTATCAGTTCTTTAGTATAATATACACTTTGTTTCACATTTTATTGATGATCACAGATCTCCTTTTAGAATGAGGGGGTTAAGGGTTGTAACGTCTATCAATCTATAAATCAGTCTATTTAAGTCTTTAACGTGATACATATGTATTCTTATTATTTTACAGGTAAATTAATTCTACAGGTAGCAAATGCTTACTACTTTTTTAATCTGCAAGTTACTCGTAGTGTATGCTAACTAAAAAGAGTTTTGTATGAGAGTATAGCTAAACGGTAAGAAATATTAATTAAAACCCTTTGTATACCGTCATCTCTGTGCATTCTGTGCTCTACACAATTTCATCGAACACATCGAGAGGCGAGTTGCATCAATTAGACGGAATTTAATTATGCACTAACGTTGGGTTATTGCGTAATTATTGGGAACACCGTTGAAGTATGTGCGGTGAGGTATGAACGGTCCGTTGGCGCAGTGGTTAGTGAACTGGACAACTGAGATGAGGACCGTGGATTCGATTTACAACCTCAATTAATATTAGGCAGATGGCACCGACTGACATATGTTTATCTCTGTCCTTACAGAGCTGACGTGCTTCTTCTACACTCACGCCTCGTCATACACGCGCGCCTGGTCGGAGACTACTTGCATTATGTATCTCCCAGT
>DWDV01002194.1:0-11933 GCA_018245615.1 Mimoniades ocyalus
AAGCATCTTTCTTACATCAGAATTGCGAACACGGTCGGCGAGTGTTAAGCCACATATGCGGCGTAACGACCTCATCAGTAATTATAATACATATATGTGTACGTATATTCACGCCAGGTACCTCATGGGGTAAATAATTATAATTCGTATCAATATTGACCGGCGTAGCTCGTTCATCCAGTAATTAGTAAACCTGACCCCTCAGCCAGGAACTGCGTGTCCGATTCTCATAAAAAACAAATATTTATCTAATGAAAACAAGTTTTTGGTCTGTGTCTGTATTTATGAGAATATCTATGTATATAGTTGACTATATAATAAGTTGAATATATCAGTTTGACTGCCTCATTGGTAGTGTTGGTTGTAAGCACGACTTCCGAACGAGAGGTCGTAGATTGAAATCCCGAATCGGGCACTATTGGATTTTACAAACGGAGTTTTTTTTAGTAGAGACTCGGAGTCTGCACATGTGCCCAGTGTATAGCAATAGACTCACCGACTATTCTATAGTGGGAAGTGAACATAACTGGTAAAACGTGGGAATATACCATACTCGTCTGCCTGCCTCTTCGGGGATTACAAGTATATAAGTTCATGTAAACGGTTAAGTGTTGTTTATCAACTGCCAAATTACCATAGCCCGGGCTCTTATCAAGCCTTCTTTGGGATTAGATAAATGTACAAAAATATTATAATCATATAATTGAATTTAATAATTTTGTTTCTGTAACTTTCTTGGTGTAACGTAGTACTTTAAAAGTCCGACGTTCCAACGGAATGAAGAATTAATTACGAACCGAACTTGACATTAATCAACAGGCTTTCATTCACGACAACATTTCAATTAGCTAGAAAAATTTCTTACCAACAAATATCGTTCTTAGAATACTTTTGACCTAGTTTCTTCGAGTCTTGAATAATATCGAGTGCTTCAAATGTTAACTTCAGTCAAGGGTCATTTAATTTGCTGTGAATATATTTCATATAATACATTTTTTTACAATTTTTGACTAAAAGTTTTAATTGACTAATAGTTTTAAAGTGCCTCGAAATCTGGATTTGTGCACGATGGAACATAAACGTGATTGGTAAAACATGGACGTGTACTACATTTCTCTGATTACCTCTTCGGAGATCACAAGCGATATATTACGTTTTATATTTCAAAACGTTATTCAAAATAATTTTCACGCTATATGAAACAATAGGAAAAATCGTAAAGAAAATAATTGCTTTGAAAATAAACAAAACCCTATAACATTATAACGGGTCAATAACATTCTTTTCAATTATTTTCTCAGTAAACGCTCATGAAAATGGCTCGCTCTGGAAAAGTAGTTTTTAAAATAATGAATCTGTATAAAATTTAATTAAAACCAACCCGCGAACTTTCATCGCAACTAGTCGGGGGGCTTTGCTATTGAAGTCGAACTTACGCGATTTTAATTTTCATAAGTTGTTGGTAACGCCGAGTGTCTGCGAACATTTTACATCGTAATGTTCGAATAAAAACCAATGTTAGCCCGCGCTTACATATTTATGGATGGGACAGTATAAGTTTATGCAATATTATTCTACTAATAAAATAGACGTAACTCTAAAGCGTGTAGGGTCTGGCAATCTGCTCGTAGCCGGCGTGGCAGACTATGGCCTTACCCTTCACTCTGAGAGAAGACCCGTGTTGACGAACAAATATAATATCACTATGCAAGGGTTTTTTAAAAATTACAGGTAAAAACGGCAAGCACTACAACAAGAGCCTTAACTTTATCAATAAAATGTATCAGTATTTCTCTTAGCTATAAGATAGTATACATTGACATCTTTACACGTTTGAAGAGAACAATTGGAATTCCGCTTACAATCTTTGTCTGTAGTCAGTAAAGTTTTGTCGTAACGTTCGACTACACTGTGAAGATAGGCGTACTCCAGGCTACATTTCAAACAAGAGCTGCCTTTTAACGCGGACGAGAAAGAGACATTGTCTTCCCCGCAGTGGGACAAATGGACGGATGGCGCGTCGCGATGGACAATCGCGATCCCGGATTTAAGAAACGGATTCGTCTCTACTTGTATCATTTCCTTGTCACCTGATGGTCTGAAGTTTTTTAATAACGTGTCGCCTGAGCCCCCTCTTGAGCCTGTTAACTCAGAGGTCACGTCCCAAAGTTTCTTGGATCGAGAGAAACGTCTTCCTGAATAAGCTTAATTGAAGCCTCCCCGCTGCCAACGGGCTGTATTTAAGGATAAAACATAACGTTTATTTTCTCAAGAAATATATTAAAACTAAGTTTCTTGTTGATGATACTGTTACCAAACGTTGAATTGTATTGTATTGAACTTATTGTCACTCCACCTCGGTACGGACTTATTTCCTTCAAGTGTAGCGTCTAAATTATATACATTGTGTTTCAATGTTATAACAATATAGAGTATTAGCAATATAGTAAACTCCATTTATAATACTTTTTTGAATTTTGTTGCTATCATCAATTGTTTAATCCTTCCACTGTTAAACGCAGGTATACTTTCAGAATGCGAAAGGATAATACCATAGTCTCCCACTTTGGCCAAATGTCTATTATAAACAAGAATGCCGTCATGAACAGCAGGTCTAAAGAGAATTTACTTAATATTGTACTTATTTTACTTAAAATCTCGTTATTTTAGAAATAGTAACTTACATTTCTGATACTACTTTCACTCATAAATATTCTCATTTATGTTGTTGACTATAAAGTTAAATTTAGTCCAGACATGAAAGTAACACTACAAAATTTAAGTGCAGTGATTGAAACAAGGTTAGAAAAGTTAAAAAACTCACACAAAAATTACGTATAATGATAACACAACCTGGCTATCAATGGATATTAGCAAAGGTGTGAGCAGCTGTGCTGTGCAATCCCCAACTACTAACCTTGGTAGAGGCCATTGTCCAACACTAGGCTGAATCAGAATAATATCAATGACGATGAATATGACATTATCAGTCAAGTATCTTTGAATAGAACTATAAAATACGTTTCAAAATAAACTAAGGTTCGGAACTAAAAATTAACGTTTCCAACATCGAGGCCCATAACCCAAAATATATATTTTGTACGGATGTACGCATATTGCAACTTTTCGCGTCGAATGTATAAAGTTGGCAACACTGAATTCAGACGGGCGGGGTTGCCACCACATAATATTTGTTCGGCGAAAACGCGCGGGGCTTAACCCGCGTAAATTAATTACATATTTGCCCCGACGTAATTACACACGTAGTTCGCAGCGGCGATGCAACTCAATATGACCCAGTTTTTTACACTACGCGAGTAAACTACAATATGTTAAACGGTGAATAATTGCCGGAAATTCGAACTGTTTTCGAATTAATATCATAATTAAATATGGCGCGGTAACATTAAATGAATATTTGTAATTAGTGTATCGCAAATTATCAAAACGTCGTTAATTTTTGTTTATTCGTTTGTCGTGTCTATGTTGTTATATAAATAAAAGTAAATACTATTTGGTTATAAATATACAATATATACATAACAAAAACATGGCTTAATATTGTACAAACTGTTCTATAAACTTTATCTATGGTTATTATAACATCACGCCGGGTTGGTTTACGGAGTAGGCAGATAGGACAAAATGCATAATATATCTAGCCTTACACATCTGTCATGCTACTTCTACACGAAAAAACATTTAACCCATTATATTACTGTATAAAGAATTGGCTTTCAAACAGAGTTCGGAACGTTGCTGTACAAACATATTAAAGTCGCTGGAACAAGATAATTCGACGTCATTACCACGATATATCGATTAGTGCTCTATTGGGGGTAGTGGGTGAGAGCTTTTTGCAAGAAACTAGGCTAAAAGTGTTCACAGAACCATAATATTGGATAAGCAACAATTTCGTATGTCTTCAGTTATACAGACATTCTCTGTTAAGTATAAAATAAAACTCAAATCAACTTTTCTGCCAACATTGCAGACTACGGTCTTCATCCTTCTAAATCTAAAAGAAGACCAATATCCAACAGTGATACGATAAAAAGGTTATTGTTGATTATTAGATTAATTAGCTCGTAATTGCAATTCAAAAGTGATAATGCAATGGAGCTAATATTCGTTGCACTGTAACAATCCAGCAGTTTCCAGATCCAAAAAAAGGTCATTTACTTCTAAATTAGATGGTTTCAAAGGTTGCTTGTTTATTTGTAATTTCAGTTATAACGATGGAAATAAACTAAGTCACAAGTAGGTACCGTAGAGAAACATGACTGGAGGCTACTTGCGTTGAGCTAACTTCATCGAGACCACTGCAAGCCTGTGGAGAATAAAAGGCCGATGTTTAGTTGGAAATTATAAAGTTAGAATAAGATTTACGCTGTATTAGACATGAGCTCTTGGACTTATCGTTCCGCTGTTGTGTTAGCGGCCCCCTCTTAGAATGAGGCGGATTTAGGCCATAGTCTGTCACACAGGCTGCGCGCATGTCGCCAGATAGATCAACAAGTGTGAAATGAGTGCTTCATTAAAGACATTACGTTATGATATATGTTATTATTATTATCTAGTAGTATAACGAGTGATACGAAAAATACGTGAAGTGTGTAATAAAAGAGATATTTGGCACTCAGTGCCCTCTGCATGTTCCGTAAGCGATCGTGATGATATAATAATAATTATCATTAAAAAGTGATTATATGGAATTTCTTTTAAGGAACATAATCGTTGACAATATATTTATACGAGTTATAATGTTATTTAAACACACTTGTAGTAAGTGCTAGGTGCAAGACGTTTTGGGCGCATCAGTTAAAGAAATGTTCTTGACGAGACAAAGTAATTGTTTGGCACTTTGCCAACGGAACCTAGGGTTTGCGATTCAGAGTTGAAATAGTAAAAACATTAATAAAAAGTGGGTATAAACCGAGAAATGCTCATCGGTGTAATGTAATTGATAAAAATGTTAAAAATTATGTGAATGCTCTCTACCCCGCAAGGGACCTGGCGTGAAGATATGTATGTATGATGTGAATGTGAGTAATAGTGTAATAGCTCGCAGTTTTCGTTGCACTGACCACATAAAGCTTGGTCTGTTGTCGTTGTTTGTGTGCACATAACTAAAATATTAAGTTGACAAAATTGAAGTGACAACCCTATCCTCGGCATCATACAGCCGCTGAAATGGTTATGGAAATCTGACTCTGGCAGCTTGATATCATTACGTTCGTCTTTTACTTGCTGAGAAGTTTTCAACGGCAATCATAGGATGAAGGCAGTAACTTTCTCGAATGTTTTGGATTTTTATAGTGGTTTTGTCATATACATATAAGGTTTGGATAGTTTACACCCGTTAAAAAATATATTTTACAACTGGCATTTATAGGATGGTGATGTTTGTAACGAAATGTAGGATTTGTATTCTGTCACACATAAATATTGATATTATTTTATTATTTCACGCCCAACGTGGGCATTATGGGCATAAGGTGTGTATATACTCGTATATATGTAGAATATAATGAAAAAGTAATGGGAAAAACCGTTTCGTATATACATATGTATACAATATGCATATACGGAAAATTATTTTTTTTTCCCATTACATTTTCATTATAATCTGACCCTACTGAAGCAATTACTCTGTTCACCCACAGGTCTTTATAGACTGTCTCAATAGCTTTCTTCGCTGTACACTCCCTCGCCCCTATTATGTAACCACACCTAAAACAAGGAGCGTGATTAATTAGCTAAGACACTTAGGGCAGCGGTTCTTGTTTAAAATCAATATCATTACATATTTTATTATTACTTCGTTAAAAAATTTTTGCTTGTTAGTCTTTAAAAGTCTCGGAAATAATCAAGTCAAAAAATGTTTTCAACGATTTCGATATAGTGATTCATCGTAACAAAACGTGATGGGAGAGTTAGAAATCATATGGCGAGTTAGACAAGCATACAAGAAGTACCTACGTTAAGTCTGTAAGGGTAGATATATAAGCACGTGATGCTGTCTGCCTACCCCGTATGGGACCTGGAAGGGCGATATGATAAAAGAGTTATCAATCGTCAAAGTCGTATAACAATATATGTATTAATCAAATCCAGACTTCGAGCCACTAGCAATAATTTCTACTAGCAAATCTAAGTTCGGAAAATCCAATTAATTGAATCCCGGACCTCTCGATCGGCAATCGCGTTTGCAATTATTCGACCAACAAGGCAATTGATCAACAGTATATTCACTATTATAATAAAAGTAATGTTTGTGAACTCGCGGACTACTGATGCTTCGATATAGTTTAATATAAAATTCGTAAGAACTTTTACAAATTCAATTTTATTCAGTTTTCAACATCCTCTATTTATGAAATGTTTTTCGTAGCACTCAAAATGCAAATAGAATATTATTTCCTATTCTGCCGTTGTACCAAAATGTTTTGCCGCATGAGAGTTTGCAAAAATTGGCAAAACTTACCGCACGAATTCCTACTTAGTGCTTTATACGCGAAAACAACATTTTACGAAACTTATCTTCATATACTATAATGTATTATTATTCAATCTTAAGTTCGTATAAGAATTATTTTCATCATATTACTAAATCGTCGCGCCAGGGCTCTTACGGGGTAGGCAGAAAGAATCGAATGCTAAATATCCTTACCAGACAAGCGAGCACGCATTCATAAATTAATATTTCACGATATACTCGTACATTAATATAATACGTATATGTATATGTATATAGAAGATATTTCATTATTGACACATTCGAAAGTAATCCTATGAAACCACTGATCCTTTCTACGACTACTTTGTACTTTGTTCGCAGGATATGGTTATCCAGTAAAAAATGTTTGCAACAATAAATGACATTGTTATGTATATATTATGCAGTTTTATTGTTTATTTGTATCATGCCCTATTTTTTTAGCAAAAGTAAGCTTTAATACAGGCATTACGAAGAATTTTCCCAACCTTATTATTATTATTTATTAAAGTTGTATCTTCCTAAGCAGTGCCCAAAGCTGATTATGTCCGTTCGGGATGCAACGAAATATAATTATTATACACATTCAACCAAGCTACTCGTATCTCTCGTTATAAATGAATACGATAAAGATGAAATTCTAACAGGTTATTAAAAATTGTTCCTTTACGAAGTATCACATTAGCATTCCAAAACTTCTGTAGGGAGAAAGTTGTCTTTTAAAGCGAATCAAATACCTTTTAATATAAGTTGACACGTTTATTAGTATGATATATTAGATAGGGGCAGATGATCGTCGCGTGTTTTACTGTTAAATGTTTGGTGAGCAGGCGACGGATCGATTAGATTCAGTCCTACACAACGTCCTTCTTCATGAGCTCCCGTCTATAGCATCGAAGTCGCGGCGGAAACGTCGTATCTGCAGGTGTTTAAATTGTTATTGTTGTATACGATCCGGTATAAAAACATTTAATGAACCTTAAATATTTTGAGACATCCCTACACACAGCCATCTGATCATAAAATAAGTAGAGCCTTTATGACGATAATCAGACGATTCATAAACTACTTGTAGGTATATGTACTGAGACACTTACTTGACACCCAAATTTCTCACAATACTCGCTAACACCTAGGTTGCATATAAATATTTAAAGGATAGATGTTTATGATGTCTAGAATACCAACCACGACCACTGTGACAAGAATGTACAATTAAAAAGAAGATGCCTATGATACTGTAAGATTGTGTTCATTTTAATTGCTTACAATTGATCAAAAATTGAACAGGCACGAATAATATCGAAGGTACAAATCGAGATTTCATAACATACGTTCACAAGTGTGCTATTACAAATGCTAATAATTTATTAAAAAATATATTATAAACATAGTATATGATCCAACTAAGAGTTTTGTCATTTAGAATATATAAAAATTTATATATCCATAGGAACACTGTATATTTATTAACTATACGGCAAACAAAAACTAAACAGCCATATAAGATCTATACTACGGAAAATTCGTGCGGCTTTAATAATGAGCAAAACTGCCAGAACATGTTCCTAAGTCAAACAAAACAAGTCTCACTTTGATTACTTCAACATTGTGTTATTTTCCAATTAATTTTGTTGTTAGGTAGCTAAAATATATCAAAATTGTACCGTACTATAAATATAAAACGTTGTCATATTATTGTTTTTTTTTTCATTTATATTAGTGTGTAAAATTTGATTATTTACTATCACCGTCTTGAAATATTCCAGACTTTGCCATTGACGCCCAATTAACAGACTTAATTAACTATTGTGAATCTCTCTTGTGAAATTCTAACCTTGCTCGTTGACCTTTATTAGTACATAAGAATTATTTATTGAATCTTAATAACTTATTCTCAAATTTCTCAGATTAAATATTACTCTTGGAAACCTGTATAATTAATTACCGTCATCATCATCGTCTTTAGCATCATCATCATCAGCCAATCTCAGCCCACTGCTGGACATAAACCTTCCCCCAAAGAGCACAATCGCGCCCTGTCCTCGGCCTGCCGCATCCAGCTTCTGCCTCCAGTCTTTGGCAGATCATCTCCCCACCTGGCCAGATGACGTCCTACGCTGGGTCCTAAATCGCCTATTTCACTGGTTTTTCGGCACATATGCCCAGCCCCTTGCCACTTCAGCGAGCTAATCCTTTCAGCTATGTCGTTGACTCTGGTTCTCTGTCGGAAAGTACCATCTTCTGATCCTATCTTCCAGAGAGACTCCCAGCATAACATAGCATTAGCTTATTAACACGGTTTTATTTAAGTCCGCATCAGAACACTATAAAAATTCATCCCATTTTACATCCCATGTTTTTACCCCAAATGTTATACTCGTATATTAACGCAGAAACAAAAACAAAGTGGATATGAATTCGGTTTCCTTTCCCAAGCCAGATTAACAAACATTTGTTACAACAGCGAACAAGCAAATTCAACGTACAGAAGAATCATGAAAACTTGCCCGGTATGGAAATAGGTGCGGGCCGATCAAAGATTGCTCTGTTTTAAAACAAAGAGAATGTAAAGTTTTGTAGTTGGGAACCGATAGTAGCTTCCGAAATAAAAATGTAAATTGTTCAGCTTTCTCTTGTTCCCCACTCGCAAAACTTGCGTTGGAACATTCAGACAATTTTAATGATGGAGCAGTTTAGATATTGGGTCTTTGTGTTACCGTAATACAAACGAAATGGTTTTATGGGTATATATACGTATGTTATATGTATTTACAATGAATTTCCAACACATAATACTAAATGCTCCCTAGCTGTCAATTTGATCAACTGGTGCAAAGCTTCGGTAATAAAAAATGAAAATAAATACGTACGTACAATAAATACTCATAGATCGTGCGAATAAACGCTACAATAAAAGTATTCAAGTCGCTCTACAATATGTACATGCACTCAGGTTATAAAACAGAAGCTACATATAAAAATTGTGAAGTATCGTAGATATTATAGGCTTGGATAACAGTACCATGGAAATGCTTTTATTTTATCGTACAATCGCTTCTGTACATAGAATATTATAATTTTCATAAATATAATCAATGGTGATAATAACCGCTAATCGCGCGCTAAACAAGTGCGTAATTGGTTTGAACTACTATAATAGACTAAACTTAATAATTCCATCAGTATACTTCGTATCTAGAGCGTGTACCTTACATTTGGATTCACTTGCTGCTCTAATCAATCTTCTACGGAATAATGTATACCACAGAGCTGTATGCTCATAGCTGAAACTTCCGAAGACTTAGTTGAGATGGCGAACTTGCTCAACTACAAAAACATTAACACAAACCCACCTGCATGATGGATCCGCAATACACTTAATAACTAAGTATTATAAGAATGAGAGGAAATTACTAAGATTGAAAGGTTTCACCAAAATTAATAGTGACATCAAAATAACGATGCTCTTTTTATATTTGATACTCTCGAATTTTAATTCAAAGCAATTGCAAAAAAAAACGATAATTTGAATAAGGGTTCTGCGAAAAAATATTTTTGTTCGTTTCTAGTCTACTATTAATATTTACTTATGAGAAAAATGTTGAGAAGTGTTAGTGACGGGAAGTACCTAACCAATTTTTTTTTATTATACGCTATCCTATATATTCTAGAGAATAATAGAACTGATTGTAGATTTTTAAATTTGAATATATATTCTTTAAACTGAAAATAAATATAACGAAAGCAGTAATAAACTCACCTAAGTCCTCGGCATCTTCACTCCACTCCCCGGAGCCGGCGACCAGGACTGCAGACATCACAGCCACAATCGCGTGCTGCACAGTGCATCTCATTTTCCTCCCTCCCGAATTCCACGACATTTCGTTGATTACTTTCTGTTTTACTATCCTCTCTTAAAATAAACTAATTTGGCAAGCTGCTTCTAACATATTATACTTTACTGCGTCACTTACAAGTTTATACACGCACTGCTTTTACTGCATTCGACAGTTACTAAATCCAAAGTTCAAAGGGAACACTTGAAACCGTTTTTAACTATTTTTGCCTTGCTTCGCCGTGTTTGACTTCATTTGCTCTTTTGTGAGAGTTATTAACTTTCCATATTTTATTCGACACGTCCAATTTTACAGCTCTTCGATAACGAATCATGATTTATGGGAAAATTTTACTTCTACTTTAACTTTGCTTTTATAACAGCATTATAAATATATACTACTTTATTACATGCTCATATTCCTTGAATATTATGAATAGCGTTTAAATTTTCAACATAACAATTTCTATTTATTTAATTTTTGTTCGCGTACTTTTGCTGTTACTTTAACAGTATTTTCTTCATTTTCGTCTCCTGAATCAGCATGTACCTAGTTTACCTTTACCGTATCGCTCGATTTGTATCTGACATCACATGTAGCACTAATTTATAGTTTCTCACCTCAACTACCGCTAAGTCAGTTAGTTTGGAAGATAATACTTTCGGTGTTATATTCGGTGTAATGTGTAGGATCACGCACGACCGACGTTTGGGACGCGGTTAAATATGCCGATGAATAATTCAGGGCTCTTTTAGCAACGGTGCGCTCGACGACACAACGACCACCTGGAACAAAGTACATAGTCCCTCATTTATGGCCAAAGTATATTTAGTCAAGTTTTGCAAATTGGAAGGGAATACAAAATCAACGGGGCGCCGCGATTTGGAAAATAGTTGTCGGCGTCGACCCCGCATAATGCTGCGTCAATTACGCGTAGATTGTACACCACACCTCATTCCGTTCTACACTCGACAGGGTTGTGAAGTCCGTTAGTTTTTCTTTCTGCCACGAAGTCGCCATTGAGTGTATACTACGCAATATAACCGCTACAATTTCTTAGCACACTGTATCCATTGAAAGAGGGCGTCTATTTATTTTAAAAGTGAATTTTTCCGAGAGAAGTTTAACAAAAGCTTTCAAGAAGCAAATCCTTCATCAAAGCAGCGCAACGACCCGTAGCGAGTGCCGAAGCGCTAATATAGTTTAGAAGACAGCGTTTCTTTATATCGTTGCTTTTAAGAGGTCTTACGTGATGGTGTTGCGAAATATAAGTAAAGACTGAAGCATAAAAAGGAAACATTGAATTTGTTTGGTGTCTGAACGGCCACGGCTACGAGAGGAGAATTTAATGAGCACTTTTAAACTTTTTACTTAGAAAACTTTCGTTCATTACATTACATACTAACGACCCCACCCGGCGTCACTCCGCGTTATGAGACTTATTATACACGTTTTATTTTTATTTGAAAATCGTGTTACTACATTTTTGTGATTATTATTTAATTTACAATATACCTAATGAAGTTCATGCATAGCTATTGAAAGTGAACATTGAATATTTTAAGAAATAAGACGACTCAGCCATATTAATACAG
>DWDV01002195.1:0-11932 GCA_018245615.1 Mimoniades ocyalus
CATGTGTTAATGCATTTATTTCTATATAATGTTGCATTTATTTTCTTGTACAAATTTTCTTGTCGTTTTATTAATTTGATGAAATGCAGCCCCCGCATGCTCAGTGTAGAGATTATGGGCAAAAAACCCTCAAGGAAGACTATGTCCAGCGGTGGAAAGAATCACAAGCTGATTATGATATTGATGATGATCATGAATATTTCTGTGGCCAAATCTATTGAACAAGATGCGAACACGACCCGAGTCATTTACGGGCCCCGCCAAAAATCAACGTCGCCGCGTCTCCGTGAAACCTGAGTCGTGGAACCGTCGAGCAATCCGAGTGCCAATTTGTCTTTGTGATACTGACAAATGACGTTTATCTTGCCTTATCTTATCTTAAAAACACATTTTGTAAAAAATATTCTAGAAAAAAAAAAACACTCTTTTAATTACAAACTTAAGTTTTTTCCAACTTTTCGTCTGCTGTGTCCCCTGGTAGTCTCGGGTTGTGAAGAAGAGCAGAACAAACTTGCTACTCATTAACGTAACCTTACTGAGCGAGGGTTTCCGTTCCTCTAAGCAAGTCCGAATCATAGCGAACACCAAACATTTAATAATATTAAACGTAAACGTACCATCACACTTTTAATCCCCTTGGAGGTAGGCAAAGGAGTGTAGTACACTCCCACGTTTTACCAGTTACGTTATGTCCCGCTATGGATTAGATGGTGAATCTATCGTCATACACCGAGCACTTATTCAGACTCCAAGCCACAACTATAAAATCTAGGTAAAAAAATTAAGCCAATAGTGCCAAAGCCAATTGACCTCAAGATATCTGCTTCGGCAGTCGCACTGGCCACCGACACGACCAACGAGGCAGTCAATAATAATATAACAATAGCAGATATATGTAGATAAAACGATGGTACGTCCCTGGATGAACTATAAACATCTTCTAAAACAGATAAATCGCATCCCATTTTATTATCATTTACAAGCAGAGATCACTATATCCTAACAGATCGATTTCTCTTAAAAAAATGCGTAATACTAAACAATTTATCCGCAACCCGCATAACCCAGTATGGCGTTTATGGGCAAAAATCCCTTACGGAAGACTTATATCTAGCTATGGACTACGGCTGATGAAATTACAAAACAATTTATTATTAAAGTTGAAAGTACTATTAATAAACAGTCAAGAGTCAGGGCTAGGACAGAAGAGGCGAAAAATCTCTCGATACTGTAGAGTCAGTGGATAAACTTAGTCTTAGGCGTCATATGGACCTGACATTATATTTTCCAGCCTAGAATAGAGCTCTCGAGCTTTAGTGCGGCGCTCCAGTACGATGACCGATGTGCCAAAGGTTAACGACATTAATAAAAATAATTATAAACATATATTTCTAACACAACTACCTCTGAAATTGATAAATTATTAACTAGTATCAAATCGTGACTGCGATTATGTTGTAACATTGCTTCATGATTAAAGTCATCAGCAAACCTTTTTATAGTTCCAATGTTGTACCTACTCCAGCTTTCTCTAACAATGGGAAGGGTTAAGACTGAAATCTACTCTGTTTAATTACGGAGTAGCAGATTTACAAATCCCTAAAGAACACTATGCAGAATTCTAAGTTATGTGAGATTCCGCACGACTTCCTACGTAGGTTAATTGGGTAATATTTAATTCTAAAAACGTACATGACTCAAGTGGGTGTAAGGATTCGAATCCCAGACCTATACAGTGGGAAGATGAAATCTAAACCATCAGGCCATCATTGCTTTCACAGTCAAAACATTAGTAAAAATAGTCTGAATATGGCTATAACTATGGCTTCCGAGTCTACATTTGAGTACGACTGTAGTACTCGTATATAAGCTTTAACATAGAGCATATAAATGATATTAAAGATGATAATGATGACAATGTTAATATACATCAGGAAGTTAGTGTTACGATCTTCCCGCGACTATAATTCTATATCGGATACAATTTAATATTAAAAAATAGCTGTACACAATAAACATTGTAATAATTCCGAGGAAACTTTTGTAACGTTTTTTTTCCAATAAATGGTACGAAAGCCAAAGAATCTTGTCTTTTGTCGAAAATTTTCAAGGAATCAGAGAATTCATCGAGCAAGAAGTTTATTAAAGTTGTTCCAATAGCGAAGCGAAGTATTTTTAATGTCTCTTTATCGTCGTATCTATTTATCGAGAAACTGCTTTGTGACGTCATAAAACAGTAGTTTTGTTTAAAGAGCTGTTCTTCTCTTATTTCCATATTAAAATCCAAAAACTGCATTTCAGTTTCAAACAAACTCAAAGAGAAATATCTTCATGTTCTCCGTAACAAACTGAAAGCAACTGAACATTAAATCGTATAAAATATAAGTTTTATAACGTAAAAAAATTCATAATAAAAATAAAGACTGGCCCTTTGACTGGCCCGTTGGTGCAGTGGTTAGTGAACCTGACTGATGCGCCGGGGCTCGTGGGTTCGAGAATAAATATTTGTGTGATGAGCACAAGTATTTGTTCTGTGTCTGGGTGTAAAAAATAAAAATATTTATTTAAGTATATATTTATATGTATATATGTAGTTTACCAGCCACCTGGTTACCATACCACAAGCTCTGTTGATGTTTACTTTGGGATCAGATGGCCGTGTGTGGAGATGTTCCAAGATATCATTTAAAAAAAAGGACTTCAAATTAATATCATTACTATATTACATAACATCACGCCCGTAATCCCCGAAGAGGTAGGCACAGGAATGTAGTTCATTCCCACGTTTCACCAGTTACCTTTACGTTCCAATATGGAATAGGTGGGGTGAATCTATTGTCATACACCGGGCACATTATCAGACTCCTAGACACTACTTAAAAATTTAAATTAGAAAAATCCAGTAGTGCGCGACCTGGGATTTAAATCCAGGACCTTCAGATCGGCAGTCGCGCTTGCAACCAACACGACAAACGAAGTGTTTTGAAAAAACGTTATATAAAATTAATCATTCATTGTTTACGATTCTATTGTCCAAATCCAACATATAGTATTTCGTAGTCAACCAGTAGCACAATTAAAATTTATAGAGCTGTTTTACATAAGAACGTCAATGTTGAAAGTTAAAAATACCCTAGTTTTAGGTTAAGAACAAGAAAGAATTAATTGAATAGATAAATATGTAGTATCCCAAATCATGTATACATATTAACAGGTAGTCTAATATTTAATAATATGTTACTGACAAAGCATTTTATCTTTTCAAATCCACCCTCAGCGTTTCAATCCAAATTCAATGGTAATCAAAAATCCTAAAACACACCGAAAAAAATGAATGGCGACTGCTTCTTTGTAATCAATGCTCTTTGAATTCAGTCCACCAGAATTCAGTCCTGGATTCAGATTAGGTTTTCTATTCTATTAGGTATTACTTCGTAAACTTGTTATATCTACAGTTTCTTAATATGTTAATATTTATTTTAATGGTTTCAATAGTCTGTTTTTTTGTCATTGCACTGTTAATTTAATTCAAGTTTAGCTGTAATTTGTCGCGACTAATGTACGAACGATCTGTAACAAAACGCAATTTAAAAATAATCTTTAAAATTAAATTGACCTTTTTTTACTGCATTCGAAATCAAATATGTACGTAAATATCTACGTATTTCTATTGAGTCGTTAAATTATATAAATGTATTTATGCAAAAAGTCATTTAGACTACAATAGCTAACAACCGATACATTTGATGGAAAAAAAAATGTAACTAAATTGAAGTGATGGGAATTAACATAGCCCGTCAATACTGACAACCCCACACAACAGCTGTTTAGTCACTTAATATACGAGTAAAGTTTAAATAAAACGTTCGTTCGTCCTTAATTGGGGTTTTTACAAACATTAATCAAGTGGTACGTCTGGGGGGGAATTTTTATGTGGAGGGCGACCGTGACGGATGACGGGCGAGTCCGGGGCGCGGGCGGAGTGCATCCATCAATGGACGAACTGACTCTCGAGGGAACAGTGGCTATACACTAGCGGATAGTATATTGGAAAAGTTGATCTTTTTTAGTTGAATTTCTTTAAACAAAGGGTACCTAGTTGAAATATTGAAAAAGTTTGTCCCTTTAAGCACACGAGAAGCCGCTTTGATAAATACTAATACTCATGTACTTGTACATGCGGTGTCTGTTTTTCAATCAACCGACGTTTTTGTGGCATGAAATTATTAAATATCTTGGAATATGTTCGAACAGATTAATAAAACCAAGAAGGAGATACTTTATTTTTCCCGTATTGCCCTATCCTGCGGGATATTGCTAAAATCCTTTCCTAGCGGTTGCCTACATAACCAGATCCACTTATATTTCATTCACCCGACCGTTTCTGCTTACGGTTGGTATGTCCCTGTAATAATGAAAGCTTCATTTCAAATGAAATCGGACATCGGGTTAGTATTAAATGGGTTATCAAATCACATTATTGGAACGAATGATTTGCCCCATATGACCATCTAAATATTCTCCTATGAAATTTTTACCGGTCGTCCGGAAGAGGTGGACAATAGTCTGTAATTCATTCAATTTTCAGTTTTAACTTTATTGACGTTTGTAATTCAAAGTGAACTTTATAAATCTCTACTCTACCTTACTGTTTGACCACCTCGTTAGCCGTGTTGGTTGCAAACGCGATTGCCAGTCGAAAGTTCTTGGATTCGCATCCCGGATGGGGCACTAGTGGATTTTTTCAGATGAGATTTCCTAGTAGTGGGGCGAAACCCTGGACATGTGCGCGGTGTATGACAATAGACACACTACCTATTCTATAGTGGGACGTAACGTAACTAGTAAAACGTGGAAATGTATTAAACTACTTTGCCTACCTCTGAGGGGATTACAGGCCTGATATTACGTGTTCTATATATAAATCGGCTAAATACTCCATAAGCTTATTTTAATATACCAATTAAACACCTACAGTTACAAGTCAGGCTAATCTTTAAAATAAAAGGTCCTGATAATCGAGTGTTTTAAATTTCACCCTTCCACTTCTGAAAATGTAGGATTCAAATCGTGGCATGCATCTATTTTACGCAGTTATAACTATTTATGGAAGAGAAGTGTCTTATTATTATTCCCTATTACACACTAAGGTTATTTGTAATGTTCTATAAGGCATAAGAAGTCAGTCAGCCCGTAGTTGACCAGCGCTGAAAATATGACCGTCATCATTCTCAATAGAAAAGGAGATTCGTGTCCATTATTAGAACCACATAGAGTTGACGATGGTGATAAGATAAAAATGTTTAACCCTATTTTATCTAAGATATATTATTTTGAGATTGTTCTTTACAACTACAAAATAGAAAATGAAATATAAATTGAATCTGAATGAAATATATGCTATACATCATACACGTATATCGTTTACGTTATATCTTATGTATGGTACAATAGCAGCAGTCGGACATAGTCCATCTCATGAAATTGCAGGTCCCAGGCATCTACGAGTAGCTCTTATTTCAAACAAGTCTTATCTATTTGTAAGTCGTAAGACAGCAAGTGCTGTAGCTGTAAGTCGTAAGACAGCATTGTAAATATTTACGTAGGTAACAGAATTATCTTTTGAAAATGTATGAAGAGAGAGATGAATTAAGAAGAAGCCCGTCAGGTTTATAAGGATAAAGATATTCAGCACGCGGTTCTCCATGCCTACCCCGTAAGGGACTCGGCGTGATTATATAATATAATGAAAAATTGTTCTTTCATATTCAATCATATGGTGAGTATAATAGTAATGAAAAATTGTTCTTTCATATTCAATCATATTCAATATCAAAATGGTGAGTATAATAGTAATGAAAAATTGTTCTTTCATATTCAATCATATTCAATATCAAAATGGTCGATAATTCAGAAATGTCTAAGTTTTAGGGTCAACCCAAGCCAATCCCACGCTAAGCCGCAGTTGCGAACCTAGATTTAGAAATGTATGCCTGTGAGTAAAGGGACAAACTAATTAGGAAATTATTAAAGGGGTGTTTATTGTCGTAAGGGTCACAATTTAAAGGTCTAAACTGTGGAGGAAATACTTCAGATAAAGTTTCAAATTTAACCCCACTATTACATGTAATTTAATGTAATATATTTTCGTTTTAATTAACTTAATATACAAGCTGTCTAGCGTAATTTTGAGAACTTGTCTCTCGGGGATGTTATATATGCAGATCCAACCTAACCCTCAAGGTTGGCATTTGGTACTAATTACTAGTACGAACTGGCGGGAATGTTCGCTTATATAAATCTCAAATCCTGTCTATTATAATGACAAAGCAATGTACGTCCACTATCAAATATTACACGTGGATACATTGGACAGTAGGTAAATTTCTTAAATTAACTGGCCCCTGTTCAGTGGCTGTTGAACTTAATTGATGGCTTAGATTCCCGCTGTCTTCAAATATTTGTGTAATGACACAAGTATTTGTTATGTCTGGGTTTAAAATTATCGGTATAGGTATTTAATTAGAAATGTATAAATGTAATATAGTTTATTAGCTAGTGACTGCCTCCATAGTCGTGTTGGTTGTAAGTGCGATTGCCGTTCGGGAGGTCCTCGGTTTAATTCCCGGGAGAGGCACTACTAAATTTTTCTAATTTAGATTTTCTAATATTCCCTCGGAGTCTGGATATGTGCCCGGTGTATGTCAATAAACTCTCTACCTATTCCATAGTAGGACGTAGACGTAACTGGTGAAACGCGGGACTGTACTACATTCCTTTCCTACCTCTTCGAGGATTACAGGAGTGAGGTCACGATTTTTTTTATTAGCTAATCATCATAAGACAGGCTTTGTCTAATTTGGGATGAGACAGCTTTGTGGAATAAAAAGGGAAAATACGTTACTGATTTTATTCTTCATATTTATGATAATTTACCCTCCACACAAAAGGCGTTTGCTGAGCTGGAAATCCGTAAAAGTTGCGATAGTAGAAATGTTATGAGTATCATAATCTGTGGCGTAAGTTGAACTAGTATTATTTAAAGATACGCTACTGCCCCCGGGTGGGAGGTCGGAGATACCTAATAGTTTCGAAGTGCAGTTAGAACTTGTCTCCTGAGTAACTTTATGTGAGGTCTGTCGGTATTTAAGGGGAGAACTCGATTCTATAAAAATTATCATGTATCTTATTTCAACATGTACCTAATTAATATACGTATTTAACACATTTTCGTTTGACCTGACTATTCGGAAATAAATCTTATGTAATTCTTAGTAATAAATTACCAGTTTATTTGTATCTTTTGGATGTTTAAACAAGAATATTAGTCGGCAGCGACATACTCAGCTGCTAAAAGTAAATAATTTATTGTTTTTTATTTTATTTTCTTTCTATAATCTACGGTCCTTGAAATTGCGGTCTGTAAAAGATACTTTTATTGTTACTTTGAAAGGCTAAACATGACTAAAAAATTGTATCTCGAAAAAATCAAAAACTAACGCATGTTTCATAAAACAATTGCATCGAGCTATAGAGTTCAAATTATATTGTAAATATAAAATTTTGCTCAAGTTTAATTTGCTCACAAATGTTACGTTAAAAATTATTTTACAATTACATTAAAATTAAATTATATATAATAACGGCATAACTCACATATGTTTATTCGGGAGGGCTCAACTATGTAGTTTTGAACCTATCCGATGTCTTACCGCTGCTTCTAATGGTTCCGAAACTAGCCGAGCTACCTTGATAAAACGTATCTATGTATGTACGGCATATAAGACGGTATATAATCATATCATATATATGAAAATGTTTAAGAGTAATAAACAAGATGTCTAAGCGATTTAAATGCGACATTTATTATTTTTATGTAAATCGTCTAGTAAGTCTAATAGTAATTAGATGACGAAAAAAATACGAAGCGGGGTTAGGTAAGACCTATTTTCAAAATAGTGATCTAAGGAGTTGAAAAAAAGTAATTCACAGATATCACAGCCAATAAATAAAAAATTGAATTTTCAAATTCCCTCGTGAATACTGAACTTTAGAACGGGATTATATACATATTGTATAGTGCTGACGCTCGATGAATTTCGGCACATATTTTAAGGTTTTTCTCCATGCATTCTCTTTTATATACCCAAGTGACCTAGTTCCAGTCATTTCTAATTCTCATTGCAGACTAGGTTCAAATGAAAGAAATGTACGCAACTAAACGTTCTCGTCGAAATTACGACCGCTGTATGAGAAAATTACTACAGTTCGAATTAAAAAAATCCATTGTACAAGTTAATTCGTAATTTATTATACAAGTTATTTCTCTAAGTCGTTATAAAAATTGTGTTTGAAACTGAACAAGCTACCTCACTAATTGAAATTCTGTCTTAAATTGTTTGTTTTTCTTTTGTTGTTGTTTTAGGTTTCTCAAAATGTAATCGTCGAATTGTTGGCGTGGATTTTGCTTTTGATGATTAAAAATATTTTAATACTAATTGCATCGCTTGAAAATAGAGAGAAGTATTTTATAACTTGATTAGATTTTCGCAGTTATAATCTAACTGGATTTGAGAAAAAAACATAAAACAAAACTATCGATAAAATTTGTCCAGTCCAACATGGAACCTCTAACATTTTTGTCCGCTATAATCTTTTCAATGACGAGTAGCCACAAATGCCTCCGATCACCCACAGACATGTGCGCGCCCAGACACGACAGCAACACTAGAACTACATATTAGCGTCACTTAGTTAGGTTCGCAGTAACTATGGGAATTGGACTACTAGTATACATTAGTCCAATTACAGTCAGTTAGTTTGACAATAGTTAGGATTATTTAGTATCTGCCTTAATCGGAGTTGACCATAGATTCGTCGCTTCTACTAAATACTGAGATGGAGTGTTCTAGAACATCGACATAGACAGCCGTCAAAATATTTATAAAATAACAAACACTTACTTTTTCAGAATTGAACTAGGTTTAAGAATAGTACCTATTTTATTAAACTATAACGGGTAATTAATTGCATAAATTATTTATAATTTTTTCCGAGTACAACATACCCGGTGGTTAGTAGCAGTTATTCATATCTTTATTGTTCTTTAAAAAAATGAAATATAATTGAAAATAATAATTCAAAGGCAAACACTTTGAAGTGGGGAACATAATATGTACATGCGTACATAGTATAAGTAGAATATAAGTTTCTTATTATTACAAGGCAGAATAAACGATAGCGTTATCCGAGCAAGACGTGTGTACTTTTTTAATAGCTCCCCACACCTCAACTTCTACATTAGTATTATAACATCACGCCAGATCCCGTACGGGGTAGGCAGATAAGACCGAGTGCGAAATATATGTATGTAGTATTAGTCCTTAAAGTACCTGTTCTTTCTTCATGTACAATCTTCGTACAAAACATACATACACTTATTAAAACATTTAAAGAACTGAGTGCTGACATGCCAGTGACAAGAAAACAATTTCATTTTCGGGTGGTCTTGACGCACGGGAACATTCACCAAACGCAATACGAGCCAGTGGGCGCGATTAAAAATAAAAAATAATTAAACACCGGCGCCGTACGTGTTGTGGTTAATATAAGTAAACATTGCATCCGCGCTGGCATCCGACCGTCGTTATAATCATACGCCACCTTTACACGCGTATTCATGAACTCTCCATAGCGATATTCACACATACATTATGTCCCTTTCTATCTTACAACAAACCTCTAAAATTGGAATGAGAGAAAACGATCAATAGCTGGCAGGCAACCATGAAGCCGTTATTACTTGAAAATTAAAATCACGCCTGCAATCCCCGAAGAGGTAAGCAAAGGAGTGTAGCACACTCCCACGTTTCCCCAGTTACATTTACGTCCCGTTATCGAATAGGTGGTGAGCCTATTGCGATACAACGGGCACATGTGCAGACTCCGAGCCACTAATGGAAAATCTAAGTCAGTAAAATCGAATAAGACCCGACCCGGAATTTGGACCATTATTACCTACTATCATGTATTACTGTATGTCATTTCAAGTTCGCAATACTAATATGATGTTTCTTATAATCCATCCTATAACTAAATGATATCCTATAACCGGTATCTTTTGGGTTTATAAAGTCGTCTTCCACACTAACTCGTCTCCACAGTGCCTTCCACACAAGTTTTCTCAACATGTAACACATAACACAATGAACAACTTCGTGAGTGTACTCTCGTTTACACTTCCAATGCAAATACTGAAGTTACACTACGTAAGAGTAAAGTTACACGTTAAATAACGTGCGACAACCTTAGAGATTCACGGACACTTATACGGAACCTTTAGGTACATATTATAAATCTTAGAAGATCTCGAGAACAGTGATACTCTGAGCAAACTCAGTTATGGTTTGGTTAGGGAATAAGTAATTTATTAGTTCAAAATTTCTAATATTAACTTCGTAACATTAACAGTCTTATACCTCGTTCGGTAGCAAACGTTCATGGACGGTAGACCTTTGACATCTTCCTGGTCATTTGCTGCTTTTACACTTAAAAAACTGAAAAGTCGATGTACAATCATCGCCCCATAGAGCCCTCGATCAAGGAGGCCACTGCGTGCTGTCTTCGGCTTACCGCATGCAGCTTCTGCCTGCAACGTTTCGCAAATCGGCAAGTCGCAAATCCCACCTGGCAGGAGGGCGTCCTACGCTACGTTTGCCGAGCCGCAGTCTCCACTCTGAATACACCTACTTCACTGGTTATACGTTCTTCGTCAAATATACCAGCCTATTGCCAATTCAGTGAGCTAATCCATTCAGCTATGTCGATGACTCTAGTTTTCTGTCGAATGTGAAAGCTAAAATATTATTTTGTTAGGCGCTTTTAATAGCCTCGATGGTTGAGTGGTGGGAAGCTGAACTGCTTATTGTATTAATCCCCCGGTCGAGCCATTATGAGATTTCTAACTGGAAATTCCTAGTAGTGTCTCAGAATCTGGATTTGTGCTCGGTATATGTCAGTAGGCTCACCCCTATTTCCCGGTGATACTTAAACGTAGCTGATAAAACGTGCAAGTGTACTGCACTCATCTGCCTACATCTTCGGAGACTACAGGTGTGATTTCACTTACAATGTGATTTTACTTACAATTACTTATACATAAATATCGAGTTTCCTAAATTAAAAACGTTAAACTCCAATCATTTCTTTTTTATTTTACATGACATTTGAGTCAAGGCCCTTTTTGACGGACCTTAATCAGATCGCTCAACTTTTCATTCCTTCCGACGGTCACTCGGATTTTTACGAGAATGATGATATTCAGGATTTAAAAAAAATCTCGTTATACTTGAATAATTATTCACTATACAATTATTATTATTTATTTATTTATAATTACACCAACCGTAATACACACAATACTTTACAAGCGCTTATTAATAAGGTTAATATTTCAATTATATAATTTTACCGCAATTATTGTATTAAATAAAAAATTTATTAGCTATTTGTATATTTAAAAAATCAACATCAACCCCTTTACCGTTCCGCTGTCAAATACAGATCTCTTTTTGGGTTTCAGGGCGGCCATAAATAGCAACGCTGGTGAAGCTCGGATTGGCAGACCTCACACTTCTCAGAACTTGATTGACAACACTAAGATCAATTTTTCTCACGATGTTATCCCTCCAAGTGTGTCCTTCACAACAGTGATAGCCTAGTGACTTGAAATTCGATCTCTCATTCCGGGAGCCCGCATTCAAATCATAGCGCGCACCTCTTTACAAAATGTGCGTTTTAAGATTAAATATCACTTGCCATAACGGTAAAGGAAAACACGATGTTATAACCTGCACACCTTAGAGTTCTCAAAAAAAAATTGTTCTCTAAGGCGTGTGAAGTCTGCCAACCCACACTTGGCCAGCGTGGCACA
>DWDV01002196.1:0-11925 GCA_018245615.1 Mimoniades ocyalus
CGCATAAAAAGGTATTGTTCCCCGGGCCCGAGTTAGGCTCGCTACGCCACTATGCAGAGGAATGTAGAACACTTCCACGTTTCACCAGTTACGTTTCCGTCGCACTATGGAATAGATGGTGAGCCTATTGCCATACATCGGGCACATATCCAGACTCCGAGCCATTACTTGAAAATGTAAATTAGAAAAATTTATTAGCGAAAACCAGGACCTGCCGATTGGCAGTCATGCTTGCAACCAACACGACCACCGAGGCAGTCGCATACTTTGTTATAGGTAGGTACTCGTATATGGTTGTTTTTGTAATTTTTGTAGTTTTAGAAAAAAAGTGTAACGATAGTTATTATTTTTTATAACAAATTGTTAAGTTAATAAACAATGACATTATTTATAAAAAAATGTTTTTTTTGTTAATCCATTGAAAAGTGTCATTTATGGTTTTTATGAATGAAGTACTTTTTTAACTAATTATTTAAACAATTAAAATATGAAAAAAAAACGGTTATTAACAATTAAAGAATGTATTCAAGAAAAAAATGTTTTTTAGAAATCATATTTCACCTGTATTACAAAATACTCTATTTGTTTATAAACAACTTTTGAACAAATGACGTAAAAAACTAATTTTCGAGTGTACATTAATACTTTTATAAGATGCAAAAAAAACAATAACAAAACATTACTAAACAAGTTTTTTCTAAAACATTTGTTGAAAATTTCATTATGTTGTTAATTTTAGTTAAACTTTAATTTTTTTCCGTTACTTTATTTAGTACAGACATAAGATCTCCACTAAGCAAAAAAAATATAGATCTACTATTTAAACTTTTATGTCAAAATGTATAAAAATGAAGATTGGACAAAAATAAGTTAATTAACAATGGGGTAACTTTTTGAAAAATGGACAAAAAATTGTTTTTTTGGATGAGGTTTTTTCTTTTGTGTTTAGATTTCACCATGATTTTAGCAAGTAGTGTGCACGAGCTTAAAATATCGGCTCGAGTTCTCGCCTCACCATCGAGCCCCATGAAAGGGCCATTGAAAATCTACTTTCATAACTGATGTCCTAGTGTGTGCTTTCGCAATTTCCCATAGAACTGTACATCATATAGATTCATTTTATACATGTGTTGCGTCATGCGCATTACGTCGGCACGCACATTCCCCTGCAGTGGTTTTGTCCTACCTCGGACGCCATTGTAACACATTGAACTGGCAATCCCTCTTTCGGCTCATATTTTCCTAGTATTCTTACTCAGACACTGTGGAACTTAGATCAATATTTTGACAGTGACGAGGTGGGTGGGGGGCACCACCACACGGTTAGGGTTGTAACATAATCTTGCTACAGTTAAGAAGTGAAGTTAGCCAAGTCAGTGTGTGTGTGTGTGTGAAGTGTGTCAATGACACATGAATCTAACATAGTAATAGTAATAGATAAAATTGTAATTGGCACGGATTTATCAATATAAATCCGTGCTAATTACAATTACAATCAATATTGAGGGAAAAAAATATATGTAACAATATGTATGTAATTGGAGTATTTCAAAAGTATTTAAAATATTTTAATGACTAATGCTAACAATTACAAATACTCCCATAAGTGAGTTATTAAGATTAGACTTTGATATAAGGGATATTAAAATATTTCAATTTTGTTATAAATAAATGTTTTATGACCAATAAAAATTTTATGCGAATATTATGAAAGCTGTATTTCATTCATATTAATAAATAAAAACTTAATAAAACATGTATAATAAATTACATCTTGTTTTCATTTCCCTTGTTTATTGAGACTGACATATATACTTGTGTACTGATAGTATCAAAGAGTACGGAGGTGGAATAAACCTTATGTCCTGTTAATTATGCGACAATGACTTTACCTTCAGTGGCGATAATGATACCGACAGTAGAAGGTAAAGTTATTGTATTGTTTTATGCTGTGTTGTATTTGTTGCAACGGCAACTAACACTAGTGCGCGAAAGGATTGGGATGGTGTGTACCGTTCCTAAGATAGTAGGTACTGGGTATCTGATATTCTAAGCATTCAACATGTTCTGTTATTGTAACTCGTAAGTAAATAAATGATTGAATTAATTGTCACTATAGGTTAAATGCAGGCACTTACATGTATATTCCATAAAGATTTTTTTGTTGTAGTTGTAGGTCGTAGGTAGTAAAAATGGTACCTACTAATAAGTGTTTTACTGTGCAGTTGTCGACCATACCATAACAATTACGAATAATACAGTTATGCTATTCATAATTGTTAGTTATCTAACAATTGTCGCAGAATCGAAAATTGTTTGTCAACAAGATGCGCATAGTTTTAAATGTCGTACATAAAAAACGTGCCATAGCGTATGGAGTGTATGTGTCATCTCATCTGTTCATATTTTCCTAGTACTTCGCATACTCGGAATGCATGTATGCAATTTATACGGATAGAACGATGCATATAATGTGTGACATGCCAAGGAAGAGTGAGAATCACCCTAATTGACGTATGGAAATTTACTCGTATACTGAAAAAGTAAATTTTGCCGATGAAATATAACTTAAAATTGCGGTATTATAAAATAATTGTTAATGTAGAGTAATCAATGAAAGAGCGACATTTACATACAAAATTGTTATTAAGTACCACGTCGGTGAAGCGAAATTTGATGATGTTTCAATCTATGTTATTAGTGTATACTGGATTAATGGAAGCTAAAGAGGCTTCCTTTACTTGGACAAACGTGGTAGATTTATAAAAACAAAATACGACAACCTTTTCCCATGCAACTCTCATGTTAAAAGAGTATAGTATGATTCGATATTCGTTAAGAGTAGGAAAGGTTTAATTTTCTGACCCTTATCATATCCATTAGAAACACTATTATCCGTTTCAAACTGTTTATATGGGAGTTTTATTTTCCGTCGCTTTTGGTGCACATATGACCGAAAGAGTCAGAGCAACGGTAATAGATATCGTAACTAGCGTTACGGGCAAAGGGGACAGATTTTCCAGTATGCTTGACTCTTCGTGCTTGCGATGCTCGCAATCTCTGTCTCAACTTGGAGTTTCACCAATGAAAGTGTATTACTTTCCCGCGCTTTTCCTCTATTACGGAGAACGGCAAAGTGCGAAGCGAGATTTAACGGCAAAAATACATCTAGAAAACGTATACAGGTACATAATGTTTTAGCGCGGTCTCTACCAGGTTAACATACCTTTGAAACAGGATATTATGTTATAGTTCGTAAACAGAGTTGGATAGACTATAGACTGCCTGAATACTGACAAATATAAAAGTATTTATTTAAAGCACATTTTGCGACTAATAAAACCAAAGAAAAGACAGTCTGCTGAGATTCTGAATTTAATCGACTTTAAATTGTATGGCAATCAGCTAAGTTATCAGTCTTGTCAGTGCTAAATCTCTGCTCATATAGAGCGCTATATTTTCTTCCACACCGACAACTTTCAGTAAATTTTTATATTGTAATAAACTTATCAACGTCTGTATCACAAATACTTCGTGAACTAAAACAACTTTAAATTGTACACAGCACAGATGTGCGCCAATGTTTCATAGCTAACTACATATAAGGCATACTTGCATCTTGTAAGCGAATGCAATATATCTCTTTAGTTTTCTGTTAGCCTGGTATCCCGGCGTAGTAAAATACATTTTATACGTAGGAATATCCGTTTGCAGTCATATATATCCTAGAGCCATGGCTAATACACCCCCTCCTGCCCTCTCAATGTGATACCTCTTTCTGATACCTAACGTATATTTCTAGGGTTCCTGTTACCTTAATACTTACGATGATGAAATTCTGTGCAGTTCTTATAGAGCAAGAGCCCGCTGCTCCCACCTTCATTATTTTATAAAAGTTGAAAGTTTTCCTGTGGGTAGGTACCTCTAACACAGGTAACAATGATCAGCAAGTATGGAATTTGGACCGCAGTGGCTTCGGCCGGTAACAGGTGGTAAAGGTGAGTAACATTGTTCTTCCAATTCCTTTAAGTATAAAACTAAATTTTTTTATATTTTCTTCGTAATAACATAAGAAATCACGTCATCCATTGCCAGAGACAGTACAGTTTCAAACCCCCTGCCAGACACCCCTAAACTTTAAAAAATTATAGTTATATTTTCGTTATAGTATAAAAGCTGAACTTGAGGACATATAAAAAGATGTTACGTCCATAGCAGACAGGTCTAATGGTTCCTACATCTTGAAAGTCTAGTGTAGGAGCGAGCACGAGGCAACAATTCAAGCGAGTGCGAGTGAGAAGGGATGTTTAGCCTATTTACAATTTTGGCTATTTTTGCAATTCTTTCTAATTATGACTAACATATTAATTACATATAAATTGTTCGTTGTCATCCTATAAATACGAGTATTTCAAAATGCTTCCATTCCTATACCTTCAGCCTAGTAACATCTCATACTGAATACGAACCGGTAGCTACGTTTGTATGTGTCAAATTGTATGAACTTAACATCCCCTCGCCGTGTACCGGTGAATCCCTTTCCTTCTATTCATGTCGCCCTGGTACCTTCTTGCCGCTAAAAATCAATACTCTTCCGAAACGAACACAGCGCGCAGACTCCAGAAATTTGAAATTGCCCCTACCGTTCCGCAACGAACACTCATAGTACAACAATAAAAGGTATTATTATTATTTATTTATGCATATGTTTCACTCAATTTTTTTTGGGATTGAGGAGTTCACATATTTTTGAAGTTTCTTAGAAGTTTGCAAAGACGAAAGATTGGATAACTTCATTGCTTGTAATAGATTTTCTTTAATTGTACTTCTTATAGAAACGATTGTACTTTTTATAAACTCCGTGTTTGCTACTTTATGAGAACCAGTAGCCTACTCAGTACTCAACCAAAACTTTACTGGGTTAAGTTATATGATGTAAATGTCACGTGGTGTAAAAATTATTTATAGGTAGGTACATGTATACATACATGTACTGAGTTAAAACGCAATGAAATCCATATATGTTGCAGTGGTTTGGTACCTACATTGAGCAACACAAAGTTTTTGTTTTGCCAGAAATTTATAATGCATTGAGAATATTAATTTCCCTTTTTATCACATTACTTTTAATGGGGAATAGGTACACAGGTACTTTTAATTTGATTTCGTGAAATATAAAAGATTATACTGGATCCTGAAAATGGTGCCTGTTAAAGCGTTTTTTTTAGAGCTAAGTACCTTTTCCTTATGAGGTAAGTTGTAGAGCTAAGTAAGTTTTCCTTATGCTTTATGATGTTGTAGTATTACGCTAAATATAGTCTTTTAGATGTAAATGTAGATCCTTGAAGAACAGCCGTACGCTGCCCTTGTAGAGGAAACCTGGACCGTCGCAGAAGGATACAATCGAATTATTTATAGTGAATTATGAAAATATCTAAAGATTAATTATTACACAAACATGCAAATATGAAAAAAATCTGTTTCTGGATAGACATGAAGTCAAGGTAAACAGGAAGCAGACCAAGTTTCGATGCAAAATTGATCACTTATGTTTAAATGTTATTTACAGCATTGTAACAGGAGTCAAAGCTCATTATTGTTATTATTAATTTGGTCCATAAATACAAAATTCGAGGTGTTTTGTAACAAAATACAATTTTTTTTTCAGACCTATCTGCTACTAGAGGCATAAAACCCAATGTTTAGACCGTGACGTGACCGATGCTACTCATGTCGGAAATAATAATAATTAAACTGCGTCTGTTATAAATAACTTTATTTACTAGTAACACTGACATTGAAGTTAGATGCACGTAAATAAACAAAACATGCGTATATTTAACGCTATGTATATTCGCAAAAACTAAACCATAAGTGTTTAAATATATAAATAACTTAAAATTACCGCTATAACATTGTAAAATGAATTGTAATTGTAATCACGCATTTTCAGGCATCCTATAATGATTATAAGTGAAAATATTGTTAATAAAATAAACAAAGTAAACTTAATAAACTCCCCAATAACTACCGGAACTCATCTTTAAAGATACATTAGGTTAATTAACAACCTAGAAGTACGACGTCATGCTGCTTTCTCTTTCTCTATTACTGGCTTTTTGCCGGATTCTGAAACAGAAAACATTTAACAATTTATCTATACTCATATACCAATTCCCTACATACATAATATTAGAAAACATTTGCTTTTAAAATTTATTTACAGATACAGAAGATGGCTTCTTGGTCACAAATAAACTTAAACAAGTCATTAAATAATTGAATCCATTTTTATTTGGCCTTCATTTGTACCTGATCCACTATGCACAAAATACACTATACATATTGTTTTTGTACACCGCGATTTTTGTCAAGGGCACGTGTCCATACTGAAATAGTCCTCGTTCTTCATCAGAAAATTAAGTGTAACTTTTTCTAACCAACCAATCAACAAGTCATCTTGTTTACCTTTAACAAGTAACTCAGCGAGCTATGAAGCCACCTATACTCCGAGTCTCTGTGAAGGATGGGATCAGAAACGATATTATAGAACAAAACCAGGCGACTGTGCTCCCTGTTTTTTCATTATCACGAAGTATCATTTATTTATATTTCGTCCAAGTTATTGTGTGCTGACCTAATTGGTTCCCGTTTACCCAGTAGAAGAATTTGACGGAGGACTGGTCGCGCTTGGAAGCCTCATCCTTAAGGTTGGATTTAAGAGACTTGCGCAAAGTCTTCGCTGCTATATTTGAATAATTGACATAACTGAAAATTAAACAGTCAGGTTTTAGTATGCACGAAAAACGTTATAATTAACCTAATTTAAAGCATAACACTGGAAATGACGTCACGGATTCTTATATAGATTCATAAAGGAAGAGATTGTTTATAGTTTCTATTATCGTTTTACAAAAAATTTAACATGGCTAATAATACGCGCTTACGACCATAACCAATTAACACCTAAGTGAATTATTTCCGGGCAAAATTTCGTGATCAACTGTCAATATGGCACAACGATTATATAATAATAATAATATCTCGGGACATCTCCACACACGGCCAACTGATCCCAAAGTAAGCATCAACAGAGCTTGTGGTATGGTAACCAGACGGCTGATAAATTACATATATACATATATGTACATATAAATATATACTTATATAGATATTTTTTTTACACCCAGACACAGAACAAATACTTGTGCTCATTACACAAATATCTTTTTTGTTCTGGGTGGGAATCGAACCCATGACCCCCGGCGCAACAGTCAGGTTCACTAACCACTGCACCAATGGGCCAGTATTATTTCTTTCGTCATTCCTCGATTACCAGCGATGTTAATACTTTGTAATCTAAATATTAATAAAATGACATTTAAATACAAATGAACATTAGGGCTATACCCAAGCAATATTTTATTTCACTGTTTTAAACAAACAATAACATTTTTAACGGGAACAAAACTTATTTTAAAATGCTATTTCGCATACATAATCCAATCGTTGAGAGCGTTATTATTATTTTTTAAATCTCGCCTTAAGCCCCATCCACACGCGGCCCCAAGCTGCCGAAAGTTTTGGACCCTTCACACACTTCGATGATCACTGATTCGGTCGCTTCGTTTTTAAAAAGGCGTAACTGCATGGACAAATGAACAGTTCAGCTAATGGAGTGTACTTTGTACAAATTTTGTTACGTTTAATTTTGATCCAGGTCACAGATACAATGACCTGTAATCTACATTTATGTTTTAATGAAATCAATGATTATTTATTCTTTGATTTCTAAAGTATCTGTAAAAGTACCTAAAATTAGGAATAATAATTAAAATAAAACTAGAAATCAATTTTATAAATAATTTTAATTAACTTAGTAAGGTAAGTAAGTAATACATAGGCACGATTATATTTATTACTACAAACAATTATCGTATTATGCTACATTTATGTACATTTGAATGTTAACCTTATTAAATATACATAAATGTTATGTAAATGAACTTATTAATATCGCATAATTAAATACAGCTAAAATGGTATAAACGTGTATCAAAGGACAAAATAACCAATTAGCATCACAACCGAAAGATACGTTGAATTTTGAAAAAAAAAAAAAACCGCAGCTGGAACCATTCCACCGTTAGGGCGGACGATTAAATATATTATAACGTACGAATGGATCGTTGAGTTTCTAAAAATTTGGCATCTGGGCAAAAACCTAGCTTGCTGATCGATTAAAAAGACACGTGTCATGATATTTTACGAAAAAACTGTGTCAAATTATGTATGGGATTAGCTTGCGTATATTTTTTAAAATAGTCGAACACCCGAGAATAATCCCGTGTTAAGTTTTGAACTATTCAGCCTTATATATATATTCTAAATATATTTTCGTATAATCTGAAAAAAAAAGTAACATCACGCCTGTAATCCCGGAAGAGGTAGGCAGAGGAATGTAGAACACTCCCACGTTCCACCAGTTACTTGTAAAAAAAAATTAAAAATAAAATTAAATAATAATTAATTAATTAATCGTTAAAATTTGTACTTCATGGGAATAAAAAAGTATTCTGAAGGTTTTCAAGTTTAAACTTGACATAAACATTCTTAAGATGTTAATACATTGTTGTGCTATTTATATGTAGTATTTTCTCTACACCTACACGTTGCGTGGGGAAGGTGTCGGGACTTACATTTCTGTGTTCCACGCGAAGCCAATTTTATAAAAGGTTAGCAAAGTATGTAAATTATTATTATTATCTTTGTTATGAACCGCCTACGCCGTTTTGGGACTAACATGAATACGACAGATGAAAAAGTAACGTTAAAGAAATACACAAATTCCGGGGATCAGTACACCTTCTCGTTTATAATACGACTGGGAAATTATTATAATAAATTCAAACAAGAGACAACGGGAAACCGACGGGAACTTGGCGCCGTGGTCCGAACTCGCGTTAGGAAGTCACGAAGGGCAAGTCCCCAAACTTTATACGGGAAAAAAAAGCGGAAAACCCCGAAAATTTAAGCTCGACATTCGGTTTCCGGCGGTCGAGGGTCCGCTGCGTAAATAAATATTACACGGACTTTCCTTTATTACCTTTGTTTTACATTTTATTGCGAACGAGCGAAGCCCGCTACGGAGCACCGCGTGACCTAAGAAAACGCCAAATTAAATGATAAAGGGATCCTACACAACCGCTCCGCAAACGCGATTGCAACTGAAAAATATTCCAGACAATAACGAGCCCAAACAGGGTTTTGCAAAACTTCGACCGTTCGCTACAATGAAACAAAGAGTCTTCGTTCCAATTTATGTATTCCACTTCGGGAGTGTTTCAGGAGCAAAAAAGTCCCCTCTTTGTAATTGACAAATTTCAACAAACGCAAAAATAAAAGTTCTCCGCGTTCCAACGGAATGAGATCGCGTCAAATAATTAGCCGAGATGATTTCGGGGGCGAAGCGCTCCGATAGATTCGGAGCGTCGTAAGTACGGGATTTTATACTTCGGAATGCGATCGCCGGGGGCTTTATGAAAACTGTCCACCGTTCACTTGACGCGTATAACACTCCGAGGAGATTCTGTAATTTGTGCGCTTCGAGTGATTCCTGGGGATGGGCGGGCAGATGGCGCGATATTGAAGATCCTAGTTTTATGTGCAGCCTTTGCAGGCAACGGCCCGGACGGTAGGGTCGTAAAACAAAAGAAAAGTGTTCGAGGGCGAGCTAGTTGGAGCTATGCATGACTAAGTGGGGTTCAGAAAGGTTACGTCTGGAAGACAAATTAGTGCGGATTTTCGGGATTACACACTAAGTCTACGGCTTCTAAATTCGTCTACGAAGGCACTATACGAAACGATTGTGCACGAGAAGGTAAGGCAAGGGTAAATAGAGACAGTTATTGGCCGCTAGAAGCCTTAATGACGTAACGATCAAACGGAGACGTCTGCCTAATAATAGATAACCGTATTGGGGTTCGATAATGGATATTGCGTGCCGTAAACATACAAACACTGTGTGGCACAGTTATGAATAAATTAATATTTCTATTAAGAATTAAGATATCGTCGATTACGTTACGGTTTAAACACATTTGCTTTCTGATAATAATAATTAAAAGACGTTCCATACCGTAGCCATGTCCATCTTGTGTGCGAACGAAGGAAGGATGTCTCCACCAAAATCCTGCAACAATAAAACAAAATGTGAATATTTCGTGCTAAAATAATGGAACACTTCTGACATCCAACATTTTGCGCTTAAACCAGACAATGCCTGACAATTGTATGTTCCCATTTGATACATTTTCACTGTACAAATAGTTTTGCTCATTACACAAATATTTATTTAGGATGGGAATTGAATCCACGATCCGAGGCTCTCGGCAATGAAGTTCAGTAACCACTAAACGAACGTATCAGCGAAGTTTCAGCTTACCACAAAAACAATAATCTTGTCACTAATCAAAAAAAACGTTTGAAGTGTACACAATTCAAGCGTATTGACTTGTTGGTAGTTTGAGAAAGTCGCTAGTCCACACATTGGGTACAGTGAAGACCAATCTCTTTGTTTCTACGAATACCAGCATTTGTCAACACGAGCGGTGTTGTTATGGTACATTGTACGGAAACTCAATCGTCCCGGCAATTGGTTTAGAGTTACACCTGAGCTTCTGAGTCGCAACGCATATGAGAAAGGTAATTTATTAAGTAAAAATAGGGTTGACGCGAACGTGAAAGTAATATTGTAATGCGGTATTTTCGTCTGGAAAGTAACTTAAAAAATAATTCCATTAAACTGTAATACAATTATAAAATTTTATTATTTATAGACTGTGAATATCAGACTTTAAGTTTAATAGTTTTATAATCTGTACAATTTAAATGTCTAAGCATTTGTTAAGCTGTTGCGTCTGTGCAAGAACATTCTAGAATATCAATATTCGCTTTGTTCGTAATGAAAAATATTGAAAGTGTTTTTAGAATTATATAAATTGCACTTTTCAACCCCTATCCTTTCTAGTGACAACCCTATCATTTTGTTGAGGAAGTATTGCGTAGATCTGCGGAAATAAGGAGGAGAAAGCAGGTGCGCTTCGGGGAAAGAGCTGAAAGGAGTGATGAATCGGGTGTTACTACATAGAGTATGTTTACTTTATGAATGACTATGCTATTATTTCAACGAACAGCGCGTACAAACAAATAGACGAAGGAATGTATATGTATTATTATATCAGGCCAGCTCCCCTGCTGGATACGCACAGGGCACCGAGTACCAAATATCTGTACCTTTACAGACCTAAGGTGTTCATTTTACATTAATCACTTTCTTCTTACAGTTTATACAAACACCCCCATCGGAGACTTCTGTCATCCCCGTCAGCCGATACCTGACCAAAAATTGTAGGTATGTCCTTCCTTATATATTCGCATTAATATAATGTGTATAGATAATAGATGGACTGATGACGTCAGAAACAAGCAAGCATCTTTAGAGAGATAGAACGTTGAAGGAAAATAGAAGCAGCGCCACATGAAGATATTCGGACAGTATTCAAAAAGATGAATATATCCGCTATAGCAATATTAGTGTCGGTGAGCGATGTTCGGATATTGAGCGTCAGATAAGCGAGCAAATTAAAAATTCCAAAGCTGAATCCATTACTCGCTCATGTTTGTTTTGCACTGAGCTCAGTAGACAACATTAAACTGAGTAACTAACATAGTCATGATATATATCAGCTGTTCAAACTCATGTTTTAAAAAACGTAACTTCACGCCTGTAATCCCCGAAGAGGTAGGCAGAAGAATGTAGAACACTCCCACGTTTCATCGTTTACGCTTACGTCCCACTATGGAATAGGTGGTGAGCCTATTGCCATGCATCGGGCACATATCCAAACTTCGAACCACTACTAG
>DWDV01002197.1:0-11922 GCA_018245615.1 Mimoniades ocyalus
AAATATAAAATGTGTATATGTATATGTGTATGTGTATATATATATATATATATATATATATATATATGTGTATATATATATATATATATATATATATATATACACATACACATATACATATACACATTTTATATTTATATATATATATATAATTTATTTAATTTGATGATATACCCGATAATACATAGAGATGTAGGTACACACGCTATATTTGGTTAAACATAATGCAATCGAATAACCTCAAACTGTATGTCACGTGCAATGTTATCGGACAAAATCAAGAATCCGGAGCGCATCTTGCATTAGTGCGACCGTGGCAGCTGCGAGGCTCCGGCGGATAACTAGTTTCGAGACACACGAACGTGGCACAACACTCAAAGCGGACACATCGTTCACAAAAAACCGTCTCACACTCACCCAGCTACCGCTAATTCGAACGCGTGTAGTGAAAACGGCACAAAATATGCAGCGACTGATTTGTTCAATAAAAAAGTCGTCATTTTGCACACTGTACAAAATTATGACAGATATGTATTTGCATCGCAGATTGTAAAATAATGAATATAATTTGTAGTCACCACAATACCTTCATATTGTAATATTCACACTGAATCTATCCATATAACTATGTCTTCATGAATCTTAATTAAAATGTAAAATTTGTTTTTATTTAATCCCGCTTTTATCGCGTGTTTGTATTCGGGCTTAATAAATTAATACAAATTTTTCCTTATTAAACAAGAGGCTAATACGCTTGTAAACAGCCAGTAACAGATTAACAAACTTTCTTGCCAGTGTTTAATTTAGTATCTGTGTCAAAGGTGTTATCAAAGCATCCATGTTTAATATAGATCATTCCTTTTTTTATCAAGTAGCCAACGGGCGTGTATTTATCATCTGTGAAGAACTGGAGGCGGTTAAAAATGTCAATCATCTTATTAATACACGATTTCCACTATACTTAATGCAATGTAATTTTCATCACAAGAAAAACAATAAATACCATTACTGCCAGTTTTATAATTTTCATTCTTAGCTTTACGGTTGAATTGCTAATGTATTGCAACAATGATTAGTCTAAGGGTGACAGCGGCATTTATTGATGAAATCATTAGTAAATATTTAGGCGGTTTTTAAAAAAATCATACATCAATAGCTACGACGAAGCGTACAGCTGCGTTTGACAGATACGTCATATATATTTTAAAATTGGAATGACAGTGTAAGCTAGAAAAATAACGGTAAGTGTCATACAAAGTGATTTACACCCTTGTCGTAGATAGATTTATCTTTTTTGTTAGATTTTTGTTTTTTTTTTCATTTGGTTTTTCCACAACTGTACGTAATATTTTTTAAGAATGATTTTTCTAATGTGTGTAATGCTTTCGTGGATTGTTGATGTCGAAATTGATTGTTGATGTCGATGTTGATTGTTGATGTCAAGCACGAATTTAAAACATCCACAATATTGTATATTTTACAATCATTTAGCATATCATAGTCCAAAGGTGTCTGTTATTCGATAGGCGAATAGTGACGATCGTAAATTTTTCTTCAATGGCTCCTAAATATGTATTATCAAAACTGATTATTTCACTATGCGTACACTTCAAATGATAAGCTAATTATTTTCTTAAGCAAAATATGAAAAAATTTACGTGAGTTGCTATTAAACCAATGTTCATACTAAAATATATATATGGTATAAATAAAATATATATGGTATTCACTGCAGTATCAATTCCTTTATAGTTTTGTTCTACGCGCTTCTCTTCTACATATGTATGTATAATATTGGTACACGTTTTTACTGCGCCGTTAGTTGAGTGACTGCAAGCGTGACTGCTGATCGAGAGGGTCGATTCCCGGATCGCGTATTTTTCTAACCGATTTTTTTCTATCTTAGATATTCTAGTCGATATTAGTGTTATGTCGATGCCGGGGTTTGTGGCCAATGTATAGCAACAGTCTCACTCTCTATTCCACCGTGGAAAGTAAACGTAACTGCTGAAATGTAGGAGTGTGTTACACTCTGCCTACCCGTTCGGGGATTACAGGTGTAATTTTACATTTCTTCGGATGAAGACCATACACTGAAAAGGTACGCGACTGCGAGTTACACCTTCGGTCCCTTAGCAGACAGCAAAATAAACGCAAACTGTTCGCGACAGACGGCAAATAGCATACTTCCAAAAAGCATGTAATTTCCAGTACGTTGTTGCAGTTTGTTACTAAATTGCAATTTTACCATGATAATTAAAATAACATGTCAATACACCTCCACATGTGTGATGCCTGTACTGCGGTTTTTCTTACTTACGAGTAATTCACTCATTTCTTTTAACATGGTTCATGGTTCGAAAACGAAAAAAGGATTCAGATTTTAGTCACATTATTGTTTTACTGTATTTAAAATTACACGATTGCCTCGTAGATCTAGTGGTTACCACCGCGCCTGATCTGTTCGGTCAAAACGTCCTGGGATCGATTCCCCCGTTATTCGGTTTTTCCAACCTGAAATTCACAGTAGTACCTAACACGGAGTATGGATTTGTGGCCGGTGTACGACAATTGTATCTTACGCTCCAATTCCATGGTGGGACTTATAATAACTAGTGAAGCGTGGGAGCGTTCAGGACGATACAGGCGTGATGTTCTGTTATGCTAAAATTAATTATTAAACTAAACTATTTGTGAATAAATTTATTTAAGTCGATTTTAATTTTTACACACATTTTTACTGCACCTTTAAATATAATGACAATAATTTACATAACAATGACAATGTTTTACATAATAATGACAATATTTTACACAATAACGACAATCTTTTATATAATAACGACTGTCTTGTACATAATAATGACAATCATCTCCTATTTAATATTAGGAATTAGAAAAATGTGATATGACAATAACACATACGGTACAATTTAATTAAGAAATTGCGGAGAAACTCGCCCCACACACTCCGCCTCTCGTCCCTCTGATCGGAAATATATTGGTAATTTTAACACGCAATATATTATTCAGAGAATAGCGACCTATTAGCAATGTACAGTACCAAGTCTTGTTCTGAACATTGATGGTTTTGATTAAAATTGTATTAATTTGTATTCTATGTATACCTGTTTCATTGTTACGTCTATTTTCCCTAAGGGTAGGCAGAACTTAAGGATTTCCGCCAGCTGGGACAAATTTCTTTCGCCTCTTCTTTATTCAGCAAAGAAAATGATCATGCTCGTTTATTACAGATACTTTTTAACTGGCTTTCTAGATCGTTCCTAATTAGATTGAAGTATTCAACCCATTTTGTTAAACCAGATTCCTGGTGAGAACACCTTCTAAAATTAAACGTACATCCTCAAATCTCTCTTTGTTCTTCTATTAGACATGAGTGTCCTCTCAGAATGGGATACTCCACACGCCTTAGAGAGCATTCTGGTGAACTCTAAGGTGTGTAGTTTTACTCGCGGTCTTTCCCTTCACCTCTAGTAGAGTAGAGTAGTACTACTAGATATTTAAACTACAAGTAGGTAGGTACACATAATTCTGTGAGGTGCGCGCCAGCATTAGAACCTAGGCACTTTCATTTTCTAATTACAGGGATTTTAAAATGGCTGACCGTGCTCATGACGTAATCGCAGAGAGAATTAACATTTGGAACCAAGGCTTGTTTCGCGCCTCATATTGCAAATCCTTTCGGTGGACAGTTCGAATCCCACAAAAAAGAGGTAACACATCGTTACATTTGCGTACGTAAAGGACTTCACTCTAAACGCTAATGAAATTTGAACCTTAAAATGTAATGCTTTAAGTGGAAAAAGTTTTTTAATGAATATGAGTTTGGTCGTTTTTCGATGCGCGACAACTCAACGTTCTACGGTAGATTTCGGGAGCTGCATTTTACGAGCACGTCACGCCCGGACGTAATAGTACGCAGATACGCGGCAGATTGGACGTTCGCTTTTTCATGCAATAATTGATGTATTTTTTGCCCATTGCATTCAAAGTGGGCTTATGGATATCAAATAATTTTTTTGCACTGTGAGTCTTTTTTAATCGAATATCTATCAAAATAAAAACAAAAAAGAACAATATCTTAGGATACTTCGAACATTTTATATACAGATTCTTACTATGGCTAATTTAAATTATTAGACTATTACCGCTCGTATACTAGTAGAATAAATTAATGATGTAACGTAACATCGAGGCTGCAATGCCTGAAGAGATAGGCGGACGCGTGTAGTGCACTCCCTCGTCTCATCACACATGTAGGCACATGTTGTACGTCTCACCATGGAACGGGTGGTGAGCCTACCAGAATAAAAATTATTTATGCAACGATAAACTACATTCATTCGTAATAGGTACAGATGTCAGAAAGATGTGAGAGAGATTATTATTAAATATTAGAAAGAGAATGCGCCGATATTTCATACAAATACCGTTATCATACTTTTGTGGTAAAATAATGTTACTCCGAATAGGACGTCGACGACTACACCGAAAAGTAGGCGAGAACTCGATACACCTACCTACCACCGTAACCTATATAAGCGGTGTGTCCAACACCTTGGGGCAATCGTCTCCATGAGGCCTGCTCGGGTAAAGAGGGAGTCCTCGAGGCTGCTAATCCCTACGCTCTACATCTTACTGTAGCAGCATAGAATGTTCCAAACCATTCCAACTTGGAAAATTTAAAAATGCTGCAATAGCCCGTACTAACAGAATGTAGGGAAATGAGCTGCGGATCGCCCATGGCTTTTCTATACTCACGACGCACAAACAGTTATATTACTTCACGATGGTGATTGATTGTTTTACGACTTGGTTAAAGTTTGCTCAAAGTATATTATGCCCGTTCTTGAAAGATTCACTGCGTTTCAATTCAAATTCTTTCTTACCTCAAAGCCTTAATATTGTGTTTTGATTTAGATGTTTAAATTTTCCATAAAGATTGAAACGGAAATGAATATAAAACCATTATTGCAATCGCTCGAAGAAAAACAATATCGTGCATTGTTGAAAGTGAACATTTATAATTTCGTCTCTTCCACGTGGACAATAATAGTTTTCAGTTGGCGCCTCTTTTATCAACACCATCAAATCCATAACTGTTCCGGGGTACAATTTTTTCTGATATCGAAAATCACGACATAGACTTACAATTTACATACCTTATGTTGAATACTGCTTAAAAAAATAATGCTAGTATCGTTGAGTGCATATTCCTACTAATCAATGCCGTCGTAGGTGACAATACATAAAAAAATACAGTTTTCAATGATGAGCGTCTGTTGAACAGAAATAAGTATCTCGTCGCTGAGCGAGGCCGGCTCCGCGGGGCCAGATGCGCTTGGCATATTTATAATGTTGGGCACGATCCGTTCGTGTGCCGGCGTCTACGCACCTGCCGACAGTGCCGGGCGGCGGCTCGTCATCACGCGTGCGTCAGTTCTTTAGCTTACAATTTTTATATCGGGCATCACTTATAACGGTGAAAGGAAACATCACGAGGAACATTCACGCTTTAGAGTTCTCCTCAATACTCATTCCCTAAGGTAGTGTGAAGTCTGATAATCTGCGTTTGGCCAGCGTGCCCGATCTCATGTCATTCTGTAAGGAAACCCGTATTCAATAATGGAACGTGAAAAGTGTTGATAGCGGTGATGGCCTTGTCTTTAAGGAGTTCCTCTCAGACATGTGAAGCGCTCAGTTCGCATCGTTCCAATTTTGCTATTTCCGAGCAATGCAAGCGCGGTGTAGCGCCGGTTGGTTTCTACATTCCTACAGGAATCGTGCCTTCGTATTGGGCATCGAAAGTGATAAACTGTACCCAAAAAGAAAACTTGTATTTTTATGGAAATTGTTGTTATAATTAACAAAGATCCAGGTTCCAATAGAGTCTAACTAATTAATATAACAGAAGCGAAAGGAGTTTGTCAGTACCGTAGCTGATAGAAATCCGGTCTCTGCCTACCCCTATGGGCAAAAGACGTGACAATATGTATGTATATTTTATCGAGTCGAATCACGCTCTGAATTCAACACTAGCGCTCCGCGTCGCTCGCGTGGACACACACACACATACACTCGACACATATCGGAAACGGGATATTAAATGGGAATCGATCCCGGGACCGGGTGGACCGCAGGTCGGCATGTGACTAATATATTGAACTGCACATTTTGACCCACACAATTAAATTCCACATTTTCTGAGTAATTAATTTAAAATGTGTTATTATCAAGTCATCCAGCCAGGTTAATTACGGTAGAGACAGAAAGCGCCGAGTGCAAAATAACTCTATCTCTACAAACGTGACGTGTTTCTTCTCCTTTCATACTTTCTTCTTACAAGCACGCCAAAGCCCTCTAATTGTCCTTTCAGTCGTTTTGATCTGACCTATCTTGGTTAAGACAGATGACACTCGGGCCTTTCTCGCCACCCGCGTCCGTGTCAATCAATTGCAAACAAGTAGCCGCAAGTCCGTTCGTAAAGGGCGACAAGTAACCGACATCGACCAACCTTAGTACTGGTACTGCCAGGTGTTCATATCGCGTTGGCCAACACACATGTTAATGAAATGCATTTTAAACACTTGGGTTCCAAAACCGCGTCGCAAGGTGCACTCGCGAACATTACAGAATCGGGTCGATACCTTCCAAAGTAGTGGATAAAAAGTGCCTCATTAAAGAATCCTCTGTCGTCTGGTTGACCCACGTACTCTGAACGTAATGCACTTTTCTCAGCACACACCAGTGGCTATAAATGAGTTAGTTAAAAGTAATCGCTGTGATGGTTATTGGCAATGTATGATGAACGTAGGTGCGGAGGAGTTGGCGAATATAGTTTTTTTCTCCGCTTCTTCTCCATAGCGAGGTATTTAGAAAAGCGGTGGTAGTTTCATTTCGATGTAGTATCTATAAAGTGTTCTAATGAACCAATTTTGAATAAATGACATTTGAATTTGGAGAGCGAATAAGACCCACCTATTTAGACCAAATAGATCAGTCCTTGCTTCGTGGGCATTGGAAGTCTGCGAAAAAGGGCTGCTTGTATGAAAATGGTGAAGAAGGAAACCATGTCGAGTCTGTAAGGATGAATATAATAGACACTCCGTTCTTGGAAACTTCGAGAATATCTACTGTACTGCGATGCACAACCCAAACACCCCCGCAACCTACGCCGCAGTTAGGTTTATTAACTATAGGACCAGTTGATCATTTAAATATATTGAGGTCGTTATGAGACGAAATATTCGAAGAAATATGGACACAATTATTACTTACATAACACTTTTCATAACAAAATGTTCATTTCCGTGGGTACCGATTTCTGTTTTAAAGTGTACTTCTCTCGTAAATGTCTCTGGCTGCGTCGAAAACACTTTTTTTGCGATCAGCGAGTTCATCGCTTGGACTAAGATCTTCGTTAATGAAACAGTTGATTATTGGTAAAAGGGGATAGCGAAGCCTTAAACATATTGACGTTGTAAATAGTAACAGGGTTAAGGCTGCAATATTTTAATATCGTATTAACTATATATAAATTTTTTGTATATAAGTACGAATATTGGTATAAAAAGAATATAAACCACGGATTGAACTGGCGATTTAAGTTTCTGAACAAGTACATATTACAGTTAATATATTACAGTTGAATCACTCCATATTGCCTTCGGAGGCTTCGATGGTTCGACTGAAGGTCGTTGCAGTTTAGATACATTTTATACAATTAGGATGTTTGAAAAATGAGATCAAGAACCTTATACAATTATTATTAAATTAATATAAAGGAACTAGAACTGAAATATACTAATATATACTTTTTTTAACGCCGAGACAAAACATGTACTGTTGCACACCCCTCAATTTGGCCTCGGTGGGAATCGAACCTCAACTCAGCAAACAGGTGCGCTAATCACTGGACCAACGAGCCATTCAAATGATCAATGTATGTATGTGTAAATATATAAGTAAAAACATTCAGAGAGCCTGTGTAAAGTTGTTGTCTATGCGGCTGCCTCGACATCTGTCGGCCTTCAGATTGGCCGGCAGGTGCGCCGTCGCGCCATCTGTTGTGAACTTTTTGCTTCTCGCCCGTACGGTTTTTTGTACAACAGCGAACACTAAGTAGGTAGGAACGTGCCGGAAACGCGGGGTAGAGTGTACGGAGAGATAAATATACAGCGCGACAGAAATAGAATAACCATAGGGCTCCTGTTATTGGCTTCAAATGGATGTATAGTTCGTTCCGATGGTACCTGCGTCACTGCTACGGCCGCCGACGAGCCTAACGAGTTGCGTCCTCTGAGCTTCCTCTGACTTATTTGAATGATATAATAATTGATACTTGGTGGTCTCTGCCTATTCTGTACCTGAGCAGGCATGTTCATATAATAATAATAGAATCAATATATTGTACGTTCGTAATCCAATCACTCGCTGTACCGGTGAAGGTAAATAACGCGAGTCAAAGTAGGCCTTAGTAATTACACCAATATTGTTCTATAAGGCGTGTGAATCCTGCCAACCCGCACTTGGCCAACGTCGTAAACTATGGCCTCGCCCTCGTTGATGGGACAGTGGGTCCGTGTCTTACAGTGGGACGCTGGAACGGTTAACGGGAACCGAGCACTGCAGACGAAAGATGTGCCCATTGAGACGAATATCTTTTCACTGTTTGAGTGTGAAATCCTATGTACATATCATATGTTGGTATCATCACCGTAATCAATCCTTGTCTCTCTGTGTTGCTGGCCACGGGTCCACTCAGAATAATAAGGGCCAACGGCGCGGCCCGCCACGCCGGTCAAATGCGGGTAAGTTGAAAATATATGTGGGTATGAGTTTATGATTTAACCAGTAGTCACCCACCCGCTTCGCTAGGCGTAATTTGAAATTTTACATTATTACGGCTCTTCACGGTTCTTATCCCCGAAGAGATAAGCAGAGGAATGTAGTATACATCCAAATTTTGCGTTATTCTTCTTTAAAAATAAGATTATTGTTATAAAATTATATATTGTAATGCAATATTTTATATCTTAGAAACATCTACGTCTACACAACATTTCAAACTTAGAAGGTTATGGATAGTGGGAGAGGGTAGTTTAACTTCAAGTAATTTAACAAATGATAGTGTAATAAAAAATTAGACAGCGCCTCCTTTTGTCCGATTTTATGGCTAACTATAGACTGTTATTCTGGGACGGTCTATCTATAGTTCCTATTGCATGGTGGAGACGTATGTATATCGTAACTGGTGAATCATTGAGTGTACTACACTCCTCTGTCTACATCTTTGGTGAAATACAGGCGTGGTGTTATATTGTGTTAGTTTATCTATATACCAAATTTCATCCAAATTCATCCAGTGGTTTCAGCGTGAAAGAATAACACATGACATACACACAAACTTTCGCATTTACAGTAGTACCATATACTAAATACTTGCATGTATTTTATCAGCTGCGTCGCCGGTAGTGTTGGTTGCAATCGCGACTGCCGATCGAGACGTCCTTAGTTCAAATCCCGGGTCAGGCCCTTAAGGATTTCTGTAACGTAGATTTTCTAGTAGTGGCTCGGAGTCTGTATATGTGCCAGGTATATGACAATAGACTCACCACCTATTCCATAATTGGATTATTACCGTTCTGCATACAAACGCCAGTGATATTCAATTTACTCAATTATAGCTTAACACGAGTAGCAAAGCCCAAACTCTTATGCGGTCGTTCGAACGTTCTCGAATACGTACAGTCGTGACGAAATTAAATAGACGCTGGCAACTCAATAGCACAGTGAAAATGCATTCTCGTCTCGAGTGTACCTACGAGTACTGTCGTACGATTACATAACACGGCCCAGTCAGCGCTGATTGACAGATAAATTTGCGTTCTATCCAGATTATAATACGTACATTGAAATTCGTTCGTCCAAAAATTACACTCTCCCATGCATGAAACGGAACGGTTTTGTATAATGTTGTACCTTGCGCTGTACGTTTCTCATCACAATGTATATATATATATATATATATATTTGGGATTTGTTTCGGTTTCTAAACTGTATTCACTAAAGTATTAATGTGTTTATGTATTTTTAAGAATCGCCAACGTAAAGTATACAGCACACTTATAGTTAGTTAACAAATTAATAATAAATCGGTTGCCTTTCCAATTATAGGCATCGACGATGTAACAAATTCCCATAAATATGAATAATAAATATGTATCATTCTTAACATCACGCCTGTAATCCCCGAAGAGGTAGACAGAGCTACACTCCCACGTCTCACCAGCTATGGAATAGGTGGTGAGCCTATTGCCATACACCGGGCACGTATCCAGACTCCGAGCCACTACTAGACAATATTAATTAGAAAATTCTAATAGTGCCCGACCCGGGACTCGGAGCCAGGACTGCTCGACGGCAGTCGCGCTTGCTACCAACACGACCAACGAGGCAGTCGAATGAATAATAAGTATATTAATGAAATTTATTAATTTTAACACATCCATTGTTTGTTATGAGGTGGGCGTCAGAATTTGAATCCGGGATCATCGGAAAGGTACCTACGCTTATTCGTAACCATTGGTCTATCACTGCCTAAACATGCTATAATAGTAAATGGAATGGAATCCCGAGTACCAAATATCTCCATCAACGCAGCCCTGACGCAGCAGCAACTATTCTGTGCATTTATTATTATGTTCACTCATGTACGCCCGTCTCTGAGTCTTCTGTTATAAGGACAGTTCACTTAAGGCCATCAGTTTCCTAACTGGACAGAGTCAGTGCTATGGTTTGGTAACCAGACGCCTGAAACATTACGTAATATATGTTTTTCTAAATATATACGTATTGCATGAAATATAAAAACACTGTAACTGTACACTACAGTAACCAATTTTAGAACCACGTGCCTGGTGGTTCCAACATTTCGCCTCGTCACACGCATGTGTCTCCTCAGCGGGAATCGAACCGCAACAACTGGACTCACAGGCCAGTCAATCAAATCAAGTGAACGTATAACATATACTCACTAATACTAATATGTTCCCTGCCTACCCGTAAGGGACCCTAATAATAATAAAATATAGTTACTAGTTAATATGTTCAATATATTAAACATTATTATTTCCGGTTGTACATAATTTCCTGGTTATTTACAAGTGTCTGTTTATTTACATAAATAAAACATAGTTTTTTCATACAGTAAACTGTGGCGGACAGCGTATAAACAGTCATCAAATAGCATTCAACAGCTGGTGAAGCGAATGCTCGGACTTCATTATGTCGGCGTTACTTTCTCTGCACACCTGCTTACAGTACTAATGAATATTCACATATTTTTACCGAACCGCCGCTAGCTGTGAGAAATGTGTACGAACTCAACAGGCGATAAGCACGACGCTGTACTACCTACCAAAAGTCTTTAAATTCATTATTATGTATAAGTCGGCTTGACTCACGTTTGTTTCTTCGGGACAGCGCGACTAATTTCGGACCTAAAACGAGGTCCTTCTTCATGAGCCCCCTCCAGTTGCACCTCGATCACGATGGACACTGAGTTTAAGTCTTTAAGTTCAAGTGAGCAAGTGGGCATCTGACCCTAAAGTACAAAGAGCTGCGTTATAAACAGTTATAACAAGCACTCGTGCTCATCACACAAATATATGTCCTGGCGGAATTCGACCCCATGAACCCTGGCTCTGCAGTCAGGTTCACCAATCACTGGACCAGCGGCAGCGGGGCGGCTAATTAATATCAATTTTATAAAAAAATAGGTTTAAACGAGTGTAATTATTATTACATCTTGGGACAGTTTACACCTGGCCTAATCATCACAAACTAGACAGAGTCCATCTACGCTAACCAAACAGCTGACATATGAACACACGTAACCTA
>DWDV01002198.1:0-11920 GCA_018245615.1 Mimoniades ocyalus
CCGACCCGGGAATCGAACCCAGGACCTCCCGTTCGGCAGTCGCACTTGCAACCAACACGACTAACGAGGCAGTCAAAATACATAATATGAAAATGAAAATACATAATATGAAAATTGAGGTTATACTTAGATTCTTTGTCGCCTTTACCACTGCCAATCAATTACTATCTTTACTAATACAATCTTTTGGTGAGTTCATATTCATCTATTATCCACATCTTTTAACGTTAAAATTATCGTGATTGAACTAGGATTAAACTATAAAATAATAGTTTCCCTACTTTACTGAATGTTTCTTGTCATATTCAAGAATTAGATTAACGTGAAATTCGACATATTCCGTAAATATGATTTTTATACGTAACATCAGGCCTGTAATCACCGAAACGGTAGGCAGAGGCGTACAGTACACTCCTCCGTTTCACTAGTTACGTTTACGTCCCACTATGGAATAGGTGATGAGTCTATTGCCATACACTGGGTACATATCCAGAAAATCTAAGTTACAAAAATTTGATAGTGTCCGACACGGGATTTGAACCCAGGACTTCTCGATCGGCAGTCGCGCTTGCAATAACACGACCAATGAGGCAGTCATAATTTTTTATATAGCTATTATTTTTGAATTGAGGTAATAGCTAATTAAACCAACAAACCGATTAAATATAGATATAACTTTATGTTCTGACAAGATTTAATTCCACGTGCAATCCATCAAAAATGTGACATCGACAACTGATGGCATCATGTGATCTGAATTGAGAAAATAATTCTGTTCTGCGACTCAGGTGCCAAACATATTGGGTACTGTTCATTATATGGTCCATAGCCCTCGGTAATGGAGTGATTTTAAATACAATCACATTGTTGGGTAGCTGTTTAATAAACGTGTGGAGATGTGATATATATGGACGATCTTCAGCAGTTATACATAAATAGTTATTCACATTTTGATAAAGATTGATGACTTTATCACGTCAGTCAATTTTAAATGATTAAAAGCATTCGCAACAAAATCACTGAATGCAAGTCATGTGAACGAATGACAAATGAATAATGTCATGCTATGATCACTTAGTCCTTAACCACATGTGCGTCATTGGGTATAATAGGGTTATTTTATAGAACGAAGATCATTTTAATAATAGGGAAAGGGCGTTCGCCAAAGGTTCAAACATGTACAAAGAATGGTAGATGACAGGATAACAAAACCTAATGCACTGCAAATGTTGATGGACACAATTGCCGAAGAAGACTGTAGCTCCCCTATCTGGACCAAATAAGTCTACTACGTACTGTCTATTAGGCGAGTCAAAAGTATTCTATACGGTATAAGAAGGTAAAGATAAAAGTAAAGTAAAGTAAAGTAAAGATATTTGTAACTCCATGATCTGTGCCTACCCTGTAATGGACCTGACGTAGTGATATACCTAATAATTATAAATTATACATATTCTTATTATTTTCATTATAATCTAAACAGTAAGTAGTTTTTGTCAATGAGCAAACTTGGCATATACTAAAATAAAGAATACATATATTCCTATGAGATTAATATATACATGTACATATAAAATAAATATATAAATATACAAATATATATAATACGTGTCGTACTATCAGCAGGACTTCATTACGAGTACGTACGTTGCAATGACGCATCTCTGCCATAAATGTTGCGGTATAGTAACTCAAAATGTTTCGTGTCTGACCCCTATTATTATACTTAAGCTTTACAAGATATATGTATGTACATATGTGTGTATATAAAAATATACGTGTTTTGTAATAATAACATGATCTCTGCCTACCTCGTAAATCACGTGGAGTGATGTTATAATAATAATAATGTTTCATAATAGCCACATCTTGCGGTAGTTACGCCGTGTCTGTACTAAGCAAGTTTCATTAACAACTAGCTAAATGAATTTTACTTCAACGATGACCAGACATATTTAAAATGGACGTTCTCTTCTGACGTACGCATTTATTGCTCTGTACCGAAATGACAGTTGATTTATTGACTTTTAACGAACTTGCTCCGTTGGACTATGTTTAAATCTGTACTATAATTAATGGTCAGTACAATTATCAGTACAGAATTGGTTGTGTTGGTTGCAAGCGCGACTGTCGATCTGGAGGTCCTGGGTTCAAATCTTGGGTCTATACTGCTGAATTTTACTAATTTAGATTATCTAACAATGGCTCGGAGTATGGCAATACTCTCACCACCTATTCCATAGTGGGACGTAAACGTGACTGATGAAACGTGGAAATGTACTACATCCCTCTGCCTACCTTTTCGGGGATTACCAGCGTGATGTTACGTCAGTACCATTATTGAGGTCTGAATTTCAAAATAGCTGAACAATGTTATTTACAAAAAATATTACTGTTCAATTAATGTTGTATTGCGTATTCTAAATTGTAAATCGTAAAATGTGACTTCATTTAACGGCGTTTTTTTCCTTTTCTTATCTGTCATCAAAGAACTCGAGAGAAGTTCACGATCTTGACATGGTTTCATTACCTCCGTGTTTTATTGAAAGCACCATTTACGGTGAAAGATATAATTGCCCAACAAAAAGTAAATGTTGATTAAATTCAGCTAAACTCTTTGTATCCGTTATCCGGTTGTATTTATTTTATTGGTATATCCTTTTACACGTGCTCTTAGCCGGTTTGTTTTTTAACACCACGCGTAATACTTCATTTTGGATATAATTCTGTTAACATGTAACCCCGCTGTGATGGTGTTAACTGCTCGTAACCCAACCGGTGCCCATCTCTTACGCTGACCTTCCCTCAATTCAAAATAGCCATGCATGACTTCGCTTTTATTTGTAGTCGTCGTGCGGTGTATACTATTTTGCTTATTTTGTGTCTACAATTTTACATATTTTACTATTGTAGCTGTAGAAAAGTAAGAAAATTGTGAAATAAATTTTTTAATGACTAATAATGTCATGACAAAATTTAGTCTAAAAATGTCTGTGTTACTGTAAAACCATTTATAATAAAAGAAATACTTCTTTCATTCATAACACGTAACATCACACCTTTAATCCTCGAAGAGATAGGCAGAGTAGTCTAGTACACTCCCACGTTTCAACAGTTACGTTTACGTCCCACTATGAAATAGTTTCCCAAGAATGCTCTTTTTACAATTAAGCTTAAGTTAACACTAACATTTATTTCTAAACCTTAAAGACATATTTCGGAAACATTAAGCTACTGTTAGTAGTTCAAAGTAGTTAAATTAAAATCACGACGGAGACCAAATAGAACTCATAAAAACTCAAATTGCCTGATATTCAGATGTCACAGCTCATCGCGCTATGATTGATGATAATGGTGATGTAGTGGCTCTAACGTGAGATAGTTTTTGCTTAACGCGGAACTCTACCGGTATCTGGTGACCGTTATGTCATACAAAGACTGCTACGCGAGTTATGGAAGTAGCAACTAAGAAGCGACCGTTCCTAATTTATATAGATTTATTCATCTCATCGTACCATCAGCAATTAAATGCACACAAACAAGATATCGTCAAGAGACACTAGCATGCTGTTCTTTTTGTGCTGTTAATATCAATATGCGACTGTGACCACTTTCGATGGAACACTAACATCTGATTTAATTAAATGGTCTTGCTTGTAGTGTAATGAGTCACATTGTCTAATTCCAAGCATTCTCACAAAATTTAAGAATGTTCCACTGTCGGACGTTATAATTGCACTATTACTCTACGATCACTTAGATATTATGTATGTACATCCTACCCGTTTTGTAAGATTTTCTAACAATAGTTTATACATAAGGGCCCGATGGCGCCACAATCGCTGAAACGGAATACCAAAACACAAAATATGATATTTGTGCGTATTTATATAAAAATATTGAATGTCTATTTGTTGTATATACTAGTTTAAACCAGTATTTATTTAACTACATTGACGTCTGTTACCTCAGCTGTTGTTGTTTATAAATAGGTGCAACGCTTCAGTAATATGTTTGCAAAATTCACGTCATCATCCCGCCTGGAGCCGTCCGCATGACTCCATGTATGACTAAAACTGTAACTCATATTAGCATGTGACTAACCATTAGAGGAAAGGTTTCGTTTAGCGGAAATTTAATAGCTGAATAATTTTTAAATTGACATGACTACGACACATATTATTATCAACATGCGTATGGCGGAAAAACAGTAAATTTAAGAAGCGAAGCATATTTGCACCTCCTGTCTGGTACCTTTTCATTTCGGATCAATTGGATATATTTTGAGACTAACTGATAAAATTAAACTTGTTACTTAAAAAATTACCTAAACACTTCCAGTCTCAACCCTCTTTTTGACATTTCCATGACTTACGTAATATCACGCCTGTAATCCCTGAAGAGGTAGGCAGAGGAAAATTTAACATTAATACATGTTATGGCATTTTCATTATTATAATTATTAGTGGATTAAAACAATGCTTGAACATCTGACAGGGTGGTAGCGATAATATTTGTCGGCAAAACATTCCAGAATTAGAAAAGGTGGGATACTCACTGTATCAAAAGTATTATACAGAAAACTTTTACTTAAATTGTGTCCTTGCCTTACCTTACCTTATTTTGCCAAAACAAACTCTGTCAAGGACAGAGGCCCTGTCGCCTTATTAAAACCCTCTAAAGGCATCTCTCCCCACTCCCACACTCCACTCAATACGCATGCTCGAAGACATTCTCGCTATGCCGAAACAAAAAGCCAACGACGATCAAAGACAAATGATTTACGGTCTTGCTGTTCCACGCCAGTCTCTAGCATTAATTTGGTACGCCTCCTGCGTTATGTATGCAATATCCCTGTTCATCCTCGGGATTTAGGTGTGGTCACGCGTTGGTTGTCGTCTCTTTCGCTCTCTTAAGCCGATATATTAAGAGTGTACTCCGAACATAAGTCTTTTGTACCTCAGACGACCTTTCAGACACGGCTGTGTCCTGATGCCATTTCTTTCACACGCGTGAAACTATACGCCGTGCATTTCTTGAAGGTAAATCAGTAGCTCAAAAGTACACACAGACATACAGAGTCTATTTAAATGCGTTCACTTATACGATACTATAAGCGTCTTCGCTAATCGTATCCTTACTGAAATAGCAGAGAATTTCCTTACTTGCTGGACGATCAATGTCAGCAACCTTACATTTTGTATGATTTAAACGAACTGCATATTTTAGGTACGTATTAAAAAACTGAGAATACGCAAACCACCACCAGAACATCAGAATAGTGTTCTAGGGCGATCCTTGTAGTTACAGATCCTGTTCGCTATCTTAACCATATGTGCCAGGGATTCAGACAGTTTCCCACTTATTACACGCATACCCAATACATGAATACTGCTTATATTGCAAGCCTAAGAACAGTGAGGTATTTAAAAATTAAAATGTTACATACAGTATAAACATACTACTGTAGACATTAACAAGATCGGAAATTACTGTACCTTAAACATTCGTTCATTAATAACAGAAAGGTTAATAATAATAGTGATTATCATGTCTTCAAGATAGCAGCCATACATGATATACGAACACCAGAACTAATATGTTACATTGGATAATAATCTAAGAATAATATTCACGCATTCATATAGCTAAGACTCGGTCCAAAGATGTCAATATCATGTTTAAAATAACTCTTTACAAGAAAAAAAACTATTCACTTTGCTCCGATATCGACAGTGTATGAATGAAAGGATCTAAAAAGTGTAATTATTATCGTAATATTTTGCAATATACGTTGCGCATGCTACATCATGATTGTTTACCTATTAACATTGAAAAATACAACATAACGTGTTTAACTAAACAGGTAAAACTATGCAAAGAACTTAATTCAATTTAACAAAGAATCATAAATTAAGTCTCTACTAAACATAAAGTAGTAAAGATGATCGATTGACAGGAAAAGTAAGCTTTGTGTGAATATCAGGGCCTGCCAAAGAAAGTTAGGTCCGTCGGTGCGTTCGGAGGAACTGAATCGCACAATCTCCAGCGTCGCCATCGACCGGTTTGACCGGCGCGAATCCTGACTAACGCCACCCATATACTGCCTCGGCAGTACACGCACGTCGAAATCTGTGCAACCATTCGGCAAGCTGGTATTTTTTATATAGCAACATCATGCAAAGTTACACAAAAATTACGCAAACAGATGCAGTAGGTCAATTAATAAACAATTCGAAATTTTAAAGCCTCAGCTTTCTACATCTAAATATTCAGGGAACGTATACTGAATCTTGAAAAATTGGGAACTTAGTGAAGTTAGTGACATAAAAAAAGTTTATTCTACGCATAAAATTAAAATTATTAAAAATATATGGGTTTTTAATACATTGGCATTTTGTTCTCGACTGTATACAGTTACGGTGGAGTTTTATAAAGACGACTTTCTGCAATATATGTACTTTGCAATTTCTGTAGTATATGAAGGCGCCAGAAGTTACGGGGACATGGATGGGGACATTGAAAAAAATACAGAAACAAATGGCATTCAGCTTAATCATGTGAAGAGAATTTATATTACACTATTTTATACCTCTATACTGTTTATATAAAATAATAAACAAGTATAAAATATTATAATCTCTTGCTACAACGGTGAACGAAACGCAAAGTAACCTGCAATTCTTAGAGTTATCCATAATACTCTTAAATCTGTGTGCACTCCGACAATCCCGAACTTGTTCAGTCTGGGAGACGATATTAACCTTTTACGAGTACATTGTTTCAAACTGTTCGTGTCCAACAACGTAAGACAAAAGACTTTTCTTACTATTTTGTATACGAACTAAAAAACAATATTTTCTAATTGGAATAGCATTCTAATATTCTATAACGTAAATGTTAATGAAAATAAGATAAAGTGTCCAAGTGGAACAAAACATATCTTTCATTACATTTATAGTATTATATGTAGTTGCATCTTCCTACACATATAATGTATGTAGTGCAGTCACGTGCATATTTGAAGCCTACTAAATGCGAATACCTACTTGTCATATGCCTTGATTATAAATCACATGTTTCATCCGACATACGTTGTATTAAACGTCGTATGTCAGCTTACTCACTTTCGTAAGTATGCACGAGATTTTGGTAAGATCAAGTTTCAATATTTAATCAAATTAGTCACGCCTTTCAAATTGTCGTACAGTTACGACTAAGTCCAGTTACTGAAACCAACTTAATTAATACATTGAATACAAGTAAGCGATAAATACTATCACTGCAATTTTTAACGATTTAAATCTACCCACATTGAATCATGCTTTAATGGAAATATTCTAATAATTGAAGTACCTATTACGGTATTCTAGTTGTAATTGAGATCTGCTCTGCTAATGCGTTTCCTAGCAAAATATGCTTTGAATACAATTGGTTCGTTATCTGTAAGACGTTGGCGTTTGTTATTTTTATAGATTCCAATCTCAGGAGATCAAAGTGTGAGGTAATTGGCGGTCGGGCTGCACATCTTCACGGCTGGCCGGCGGCGCGCGTGTTTGCGTTCAATCGCATCCACATATAATGAGAATTTGTTATTATTTCTCTTCTTATGTTACAAACTTTTGAAACATTCGTCAAATTTATTAAATACCGGTATTTTTATATACCTACATTTCAAGTAGCCATGTTGAATTCCACTAGAGTATATCAATAAAACTAAACATTAGGAAAAAATATATGTAAAGAAGTTTCACGAAACAATAAAAGAATGTGCTTATATTTCTGTAATAGTTCTTGAAGATAAAACGTAAAATATTTTATGATTGTTTATTGCTTATAAACCTTCAAGTCAATGCAATCTTGAATATGTCGTGTACGATCATTTACTCGGCCCTATCGCATTACAGCTTTCCCGTTAGCATGTTCAAACAGCGCGTGAAGAATTTGATGAGCTTGTCAACATAATTAGCAACGTAAACATCAACAGAGCCAGTCAATAATACGTGAACTACAATGAAAATTATTCGAATCAAAAGAGGGCAAAAACAGTCAAATCAAATTCCGCAAAATCATATTTATTTTGTTACTAACTTGAATGGGACAAACTGCTAATATTGTTACATAATAATCAGTACGGAACAAAATTTTCTATTATATTGCAACAGAAAAATGTCTCGATTGTTGCTTCTTTTATTCATTGTTTCGTTTTAATTGACACAATGCAGCGTCCAACAATGAGTGTGCTATAGCTACAATCTTTTATTGTATTTTTGTTACCGCCTAATGCAATTATTCATTACGATCAGCTAGGCCATATAGTGCCGACCGAAAGTAATTCTCTACATACTTTTTGAAAGTGAAAACGTTATAAGCAATACACACATCAATTTTCTCAATTATAATCGTAAGCGGTATAATTTCTAATTTAATCCAATAGAAAGTAAGCTAGATAATAAATAAAATGTCTTTGTAACGAAAGCATTTGAGATGGTAGAATGTGTTAAATTAATAACCGAATTTTAAAATAGTATTTACAATACATTTTTTTTTGTCCAATTTTAAACAGGGTACGAGAACAATGGTGCTGCATATCGTGTCGTAAACTCCCTCGCCCTGACGTATAGCTCAAAATGTTTCGCAGTCAATAATATTTTTATTCTCAATAATTAAACACAGGAGCGAAGCGTGAACAGCGATCACTGACCCCGTACACCAGTCCTAAGCACCTTAGCGATAAACAGTTTCTAGGTTTATTTATCGACGTCTATGCTCTCCTTACTGTGTGTTCTACGTGTTTGCTATCGTACACACTTTTCTAGTTGTGTGAGAGCCAATTTGTTACGCAGCCAACGTTGTATTCCAAATGCTTTCCAGCCTTCGCAAGTGGGGACTTCAGGTCCAACAGGGGTCTAACCTTCCGCGCTACTCCACCCGGTCCTGGGCCTTTTGAAACCAACTGCATCCAGCCGTTTTCTTAAGGTCATCAGACCACCTGTTAAGAGGGCAGCCCATGCTGGGTTCACCAAGACGCATATTTTTATATCCTGCACAAACGACCACTAATGTCCATAAACATCTGGAATGGATCTCGAACAGAGCTGTAGGAGTTAGTTTGTTAGTGTTAGTTAAGTCAGTTAATATATCAGGTCAGTTAATAGCTTGTTAATAAGTTTATTCGTTCGTGTTAAACTCGTTGTAACAGCCGTGGCTATTAGCACCATTGGCTTCACTTCTTATGAGTGTTACCAGTCTCTATTTGTTTTATTGTTGTTAATTTTTGTAATTGACTGCAGTAAATTGCAATTATTAATTTTCCAACTGAATCAAAAGTACTGATTGACTGCCTCGTTAGTCGCGTGCTTATGAGCGCGACTGCCTGTGATGCCTGTGACGTCACGTCATTCAAAAATGTTTTCATAAGTGTATCGCCATAGAAGTTTAATTAATAATAATTGTAAATATAATTTAATCAGTAAAATATATTACAACCCGCGTGCGATAACTTGAGACCTACGTGATGACGTCAGAGGGACGTGTTTTGACAACGCGAAAATAAATTTATATTATATTCTTTATTAACTCTACATGTATTAGCAGGTATCAAGTCGCACACGAGTTGTACCAACTTAATAACATGACTGCTCTGCCATTTATGAAGTACGTAGGCAACTCGGTCACAGATGCAATCATGTGAGATAATATTACAAATGTCTAACTGATTCGTTTGTATTCTGTTTAATGGTCTGCTGCCACCAATAAAATATAACACGAACTGTTACTTCACATAAACCACTTTAATCTTATTTCCAATAATTACTCTACGTATTTATTATAGAGGTTCATCGCTGAACGACCAACAGAGAACCACAATACCAAAGAAAAAATGATGGAAATGTCAAACAGAAATACATGCTTGTATTTTCCAGTATACAGACAGACATATTTTCTAGAGCTGTGTCCAAAAGAAATATTTGTTGACTAATTATCGGTAGATATGACTTTTACATACATGAATACAATTTTAAAACGAATACGTTAACTATGACATTAATTAAACGTGTCATAGATAGGGTAAGCATTGCTTAAAACATCAAAAGGACCTAAAACATAATAAGCTAGGCTAGAGGCGAACAAGACTTTTGACCTTTAGAAGTGGCATTGAGCATGCAATCACCGCCTGTGTGTAGAAAAGGCTCAGACGAGTGTAAGATGCGGTTTAAGAAGGTATAAATAAATTTGAGGTTAGCGGGGGAGTCTTAAAGTTTCTTTTCGAAGATAGGCTTATGTAAAATATTTGTCTCTCCTCAAAAACTAACTTAAAATTTGCCGACAAAGCTTGTTTATTTTCAGTTTCATATTCCCCGATCACATATGTACGTGCATATATAAATAAGGAAAAATGCAAAGTCGAAATATTAAACTTTTATACAGAGAACAGATGTTATAAACAAACAAATGTATGTTTTCACTAGATACGCAAATTTAACTTACAATAGCTACATAGATATCGAACCGTTTCCGGCTAAACACAACACAGCCACTAGGTCGGTAACGCCCACATGAACATCGTACAAACTCGACTTGTATTAATTAGACACCATTTATTAGATACCAACTTGAAGATAATTACGGAATTTTTTACTTTTGTTACAACAACTAACTAATAAGACGTTCTACTGTACATTCCATTTTTATAAAAATTGTTGGGTAGTTGTAAATTAACAGAATTTTGTACTCTTACTTTAAATGTAAATTTGAGTTGTATTGTATTTAATAAAATATGTCGTGATTATATGATATGAGTGTGCCGAGCGTGACCAAACCTCAGCCAAACCTTGACCAAATACTGGCTGATAGGGGAGTCAGTAATCTTCGGAGCCGGCTAGCACATGAAGAGAGTGATGAATACCTATAGAAATAGCACTTCAACGCTATAAAGATAAATATATTTAGCACTTTGCGTAACCCGTATGGGAACCTGACATTATGATATAAATATACCAACATCATCATTTATAAAACATCGTTATATATAACATCATGATATATAACACTATGATATATAACACAGTGATATATAATACCATGATATATAACACCATGATATGTAACGCCATGATACACGATATCACGATTATACCGATGATATCAGTTTAAGCAATAGTAAGCGTAACATGAAAAGTTGAAACTAATACATTCTAGTCGAATGTAAAAATCGTGTCTTTACAATATATAGGTACCCATACGTTACATGTCATTGTTCATTCGATACAAAGCCGAGGAAAGATGCAAGCGTAATGTTTCCTGTACAAAACAATCGTGGTATCGTTTTGATAGATAATCGATTTCCTGCGCCGTGAATGTGTATTGATGACAGGTAACTAGTTTCGTGTGGAACAGGTCTTTTTACGGCGTAAAAAGGGGCATGGGAGATATGAAAAAAACCTCAAAATATCACAACCGGTTTAAAAATATGTCACACGTAGTCATAGACAAATTATTTTGATGATAGTAGAAAAAAGACAAAAGTATAGATCACTAATTATGTACTCTATTTTGTTGTTTGCAAAACCAGACAAGTTCTGAAGAAGAGTACTGCCGGATTCGGAAGGTTCAGGTCCGAGAGGACTGACGTCGATTAGGGAAAGCTTTGTTAAGCAGTGAATTTTGTCGTTATTGCACGTATATTTTGTCTTTCCTTTTTATTAATTCAATTAATAAAGTATATTATTATTGTAAATATGTTACAAAACGAGTTAAATAAAAATTGACTGCCTCGTTGGTCGTGTTGATTGCAACTGCGACTTCCGAACGGGAGGTCCTGGGTTCGATTCCCGGGTCGGGCACTACTAATTTTTCTAATTTAGATATTCTAGTAGTGGCTCGGAGTCTGGATAAGTGCCCGGTATATGGCAATAGG
>DWDV01002199.1:0-11918 GCA_018245615.1 Mimoniades ocyalus
GTGCTCGACACGGGAATCGAACCCAGGACCTCCCGTTCGGCAGTCGCACTTGCAACCAACACGACCAACGAGGCAGTCAAGTTTTAAACGATTGTTTTATTATTACCGTATGAATAAGGTATTTAAACAAATAAACCTTAACCATATTTGACTCCGTATGACGTTCCACTTTAGAGAATATTAATAAACTAGACATTTTTATCGTTCCACTGCTGGAACATGGGTCTCCTCTCAGAATGGGTTTCTTCACGATGTTTTCCTTCACCGTTATAGCAAGTGATATTTAAACTTAAAATGCACATTTTTTTAAGAGTTGCGCGCTATGAATTGAACCCGGTCTCCCGGAGTGAGAGCTCGAATTTCAAACCACTATGCTATCACTGCTAACTACACCACACTTATTTACCAAGTACAAATCAATAACTATTAAATATTTTTTCTCATTAATATGACATTTACTGATGTTCTACTTTGTAATGTTTTATTCAAATTAAACGGACAAAATAAAAAGCTAACACTATAATAATTATTATCGAAAATGATTAGAAATTTGAGTAAATGTAGGAATATAAAAGTAATTTCATATTGAGCTTGTAATTAAAAAAAAATTTTAGAAGTCGAGATAACACATTACGCTGGCTGAATATTTCCAGAAATTACTCACTGCTTTAAGTAATTACTTGTAGTGTGCTACTTTTAAAGACGCGGGTTGGATAACCTACATATTTTAACATTAAAAAATTTAATACTTTTAAAACTCACCATCTGAATGTTGTACTAATTACTAGCCCATAGGTACATAGTAGTATTATAAACATTTGTGTACTTGCATTGAAGAAAAGAGATTTTTTTATTAGAGTTTATTTTCTATGTCTATATATGTAGTCTTATGTCTATGTCTATATATGTAGTCATGTCTATGTATCTAGTATTATGTCTATGTATATATAATATGTAGTTATTCAAACGTCTGGTAACCATTGCACATGCTGTTCCTAGTTTGAGACCAGATGGCCGTGAGTAGAAATGTTCCAAGATATTTATTTTACTATCTCTTGCGGGTTTCGTTAAGCCCAATGCATATTGAAAATGTTTCAGTAAAATGTAGTATGTTAATTCGCTCCGTCTCTTTGCGTAATATAAGGCAAACGAGGCTTCAAAAAATACGCCAATGTTTGACCGGAACCTTACCTGTACTCTACATACCAGCGTGTAACATGTTTACGTAAAACGATGACTCTACATTGTTTAATGCCTTCCAGCGTACGCGCGAGCGAACCACCCGCTCTACAAGTTACCGCTCTGCATATTTCTGTTGTTATTTTATCGTTTTGGAATTCCATAGCACTCAGAAAACGTAGAATGTCTAAATATAAAACGTTTTGCAAGTTGAAATGTGATAATAAAAGATGTGTTTTGACGAATACATACGTTTCTCGTTACGATACGACACGCTTTATGATAGTTCATTCACTTGTACAGTTTTAGTTTTGCTTTAGTAAACATCAGTTATTTAACGTTATAATACTTCATGATGTATTGCTTTCCGAAAGCGTAGAGACACGTGTAAGTAATTATATAGATACAGAAAACATCTCATTTCTTGAACGGGCATAACGTCTGCGGGCAAAGATCTCGAGTGACTGCTACCTGTAACGTTCACAGAATTAACCTCAATACGAGTATATTATGCTGATAGATTGTTGTAAGGTGTTTATATATCAATCTCATAAATATCCCGATTATATTAATTAATTACGATTGTGTTCTATCTAGACATTGTCAATAATCTAGATCAGCATTGAATACCTACAGATAGGCTAATACGAAAGAGCCCGGAACTTATAAGGGTTACCAAATAGATGTTGAAACCAACTCTCACGTTCCCGAACCGTATAACTTATCGGAAAAGGTTGAGATAGTCGAAATCAGCTTAACTAGTACTGCCATGTGAAAAGGTGATCGCCCTGAAGAGCTACTTAATTAGTTGTTATCTTTGATTTAGACGAGTTTTAAATTACTACGACTATTTCGGGTTTGGGTGAATTCAGTCGTCACAATAGCTCCGGGCAGGATTAATGTTTGCTTTTCCACTACGCCCCATGAAACAATATGACAAAATGAACACTGGCATGAATGGAATGAAGTCCCCGCGATATTGAACTGTCTGTACGATGCTCATATTATAAATGAACGAGGCATTAATCTGGAATAGAGACATACAATAACAAAATAGTTACTAAATTAAATTTTTATTGTATCCTGTTAACGGAAATCCCCACAGAATTTGAAAATTCATAAAAACAAAACCATACATAAACGGATGGAATATCAGCGAATGTGCTAAGTCTGTGTATAGTAAACTATGTAAACGGTTCACAAGAGGCAATACAGCCGCTACAAATATTTCTACCATGAAGAAATATTTACTATAACAATCAGAAACTGCATTTAAGTGGTATGGTTGTCACCAAAAATATACTTATAATATAGTGAAAACTACATTTAGCTTTTGATTATGAAAGTTAGTCTTGTCGCAAATCGACGTTTAACGTTTAAATATGTTAAGCAGATTTATGAGAAGACTTATTGATCATGATTCGCAATATTAGTTACGTAGTCCAAGTGGATAGGTTAGAATTTTATTCTCATTGAAGTTTCAAGCGTAAAACAGCTTTCGAATTCAGAGTATCTGTAAACATCTTCTAGCCACCGTAAATAAATTCGGCGGGAACGGCGCCCTCCGGCGGCTCTTCAGGATTAACTGCCCTCCCGGTAATAAAGTTTGTATTTGAGGAACCACTCGTACCTTGATCTCGTGAACTTCGCTCCGGCTGTGAAATTTACACGCACTTATTTGTTGCGTTTGCGTAGCGCTTACAATAAAGATAGCCTGTAAAAGTAAAGCGAGCTTTAAAAAGAAAAATCGAAACTGCTACTGAAATTTGAAAAGCGTACTCGTATTATGTCGCATGAATAGTTACAGTTTTCTACTCAATATAACGTTATAACGTCAAATTGTTTCAATAATGATTACACAAGAAAATTATCGCACAAAATACTTAGGGGTCCAGTTAAATCTACTCAATACACAATAATATAATTGAACTTCATATTATGTGTAAAATATAATTTAATACAGAAAATAGCGTAACTGCTCCGAACATATCTCCGTATGTTTTTGAAGTACAGCTCACCAAAAGGAGTGTACAGAAACTATTATTTTTTATTTCCACTCGTAAGACGGCCTATTATATCTGAGGCCTACTTGAGGCTTTTATTACTCGCCGCGGTAAGTCTGAGTGATGAAACTTACTGCAGGAACAAATTTTAGTGCCTTCTTTATAACATTATGAATAACATTAAAAATATTTGCAGCCACTTCGGTAATTTTATTTTTTCAAGTTATTGTTCTAACAGAAGTAGCAAAAGGAAAGCTGTGTAGAGATCGATTGGATGTGTTGAGTAGTGTGTGTTACAAGTGTATCGCCTATGTGAAGTAATTGGAATCTCTCATTACCACTTGTGCACATGTTAGTAAGCCGCAGTAGACCATTTTTGGCGCATTTTGAACACAAATCGTTAAGTGATGCAGTTAGTTCCAGAGGGTCCTAGACAAGTGTCTACCAACAGTAATCGGGAACACTTAAACGGTAAACAAGTCGTGTTTTTGCAACCCTTCTTTTATTTATACAATTTCGTATTATTAATGCACGGGGCACCTACTCGTACGAGTATACTGAGCGATAGTGTTGCAGGCGGCGCATTAATTGAAACTCGAACGCGCGCACAAACGATTAATTCGGTTCATTGGCTTGATTAATCACTACGTTACTGCAAATTTGAAATCAATATTATTGACGGTGAAATATAGCCTTCATAATATTTGGACGAAATATTAAAAGCATATATTTATTGATGAAAAATATACTAAATAAAAATAAATACTTACGTATGTTTAAGTTATGTCCTTTATTTTATTAGGACACCCTAACGCTGATCAAGAATCAAATTAAACCCTCATATATTTATTTCATTTTTAGACTGTAGATACGATACTCAACATTTAGAATTAAATTCCTCTTCAAGTTGATTAAAATTCCGCTTCAAAGCGCTGTGACAATACAGAACCTGAACTAAAACAACAAAACAAACGGTTACCTTAAAAAAAGCCTCATCCGAATTAACGTAAAGTTGCACATTATAACGTGCTCAATTGTAAAGGCATATTTGTTTCAACGTGTAAGCCAAAGTACTGATGTTTTAAGCGCAGAGTTTACGCAGAAGAGGGCCGACTGTCACACCGTGCAGTTTTTCCGAGCAATTAGCTAATTGTGAGCGAAACGCGGCGCATACGTACGTGATAAGCGCAGCGGGTAATTGTTGAGAACTTGCATCGGTTAGCATTACAATGTGAACATGGTTTATTTCAAACAATTTATTTTTCATCATCATCAGCCTATTGAAGTCAACTGACGGAGATACTCGTAAGTCTCCCCTGAGACTATAAACCTCACGCTGGGCATGTGGAATTCGGATTACCTATTTATCTATACGTGAATCGTGAATAAAACGTATTTACTAATAATACCAGTTCATAGATTCTCGCGTGTTTGCAAACCGGTAGATAAAAGTGTAATATGAAAAAATTTTACAAGCACCCACTAAGCGTGTATTCCGAAGCTTTTATCCGCTCGATATGGCGTACACATTATTATCGTACGTGTTCGTGCTCAGTGCTATTGCGTGTATGGCGGGGCGCGTGTAAAACGATACTTTAATCTTTGTAATGCACTGGCGTCGTTGCACCTGCGTCCGGGGACGCTCGTGAACGCGACTTGTCGATAACCAAGCTAATGTGAACCCGGATATAAATTGACTGTTCGAAAATATACATAGCATGTACATGTAATGTGTACTACGAAACTTCCTTATAGTACACACACGTGTATGTATGTTGTATATAACTAATACCTAAACTGTGTACCAATAAAGATTGGTGCGCTTTAATAAGATGCAATTCAATCGAACTAGTACAATAAGCTTGTTTGTTGTTTCACAGTGACCATGTCAAAATAACGAAAAATATTATCTAAACCCATTAAAATTTTTGTAGTAGTGGCTCGGAGTCTGGGTATGTGCCCGGTGTATGGCAATAGGCTTACCACCTATTCCATACTGGACGTAACTGGTGAAACGTGGGAGTGTACTACATTTCTCTGCCTATCTCTTCGGGGATCACAGGCGATATGTTACGTTTATATCGGCCACACTAAAGAATGCAACTAAGTATGAAGTATTAACATTAAAAAGTATCGATATCATCTTATCTACATAATCCCTCCCCTTGAAGCGTATACACATAAATCTCCCATGGAGTGACTTTTATTTTTCTTGACGCAGAAATTTGCCGCGGGATCTCCGCGTCAATCGCCGAGATACTCCTTTGAAATGGACTATTGATATGGGTACTGTGGTTTGAGAACACTCATGGAAAATTGTCCACATCTAATTGCAATGGACAGTCCGAAATATCTAGGCTTTGTAATTGTGACATTTGATAACAATTTGTTTATTTATCTCTGTGGCGTAATTACTGAAAAATTCATTTGAACTATTTTATTTTGTCTTTTGTCGATAGCGACACGTCTACAGTGTACTTGGAGCGAAACCCTTTTACATATCTAAATTTTTTTTTTTAAGCAAATGTTATCAAAACATAATTATTTTTGACACTTACGGGTGTGATGGTATTCCAGGCGTATGCAGGAAGGAACTGTCTCTGTGCTTGGCGGTAGCTATGTCTGATATCAACTGTGAATACGAAAGGTAGTGATATTAACCGCACTCATACTGGACTAATGTATAATAATATACGACTACCTTATGTTACAGTTCTCTTCAAATTTTTTACTAGCAACGATCCCAAGTAACTGCTGCCTTCCCTTGGCCTGCTTTTATTGTATGAAAACCTTAAACGAGTACGCTTATATTGTTTCAATTCCAAAACTTTATTTCAACCTTATGCAACCCATACATGTCTCCCTTCGTCGAAACTAATCTGAACCACGTAGGCTAACCATATTGGTAACACTAATAGATGTTTCCATCAGATTTGTTTTAGCATCAGCCTAAAAACCACGTCGTATAAAATCTACAGTCAATAAAAAGCAAATATTTCCAAATATTTTTTATGAATATTTACTACATAATATTGGGTATTATTGTAGTCGTTCAGATATTCAAGTGTTATTGGAAAATCAGCTGCAGTTGAAAGTGGGCTCTCGTTTGTGGAGACTCTCGAAAACGCTGGCATCCGTGCACCGAACAACGTGTAGAGTACCGACAAGAGTTAACCTTGTGATGAGTTTACTGATATCAAGTCTGTTCTATCGAAAAATTTATGTTTGCTATAGTGCAATTAAATCCATAAACTATGCAGTTACAGCATTAAAATGTTTTTAATTAACCAAAAAATTGTCCAAAATATTTTTAAGTACTTAAAAAAGGTACACCTACAATCAAAGACATCTCTGAAGAATCATAGTAACTTGTAACCAAGCGATTAACCAAGCCAAGAGTCTGGAAAACTCGTCTCCTGGAAAAATATGTATAAATGCTTGTTGAATGAATGAATTCGCATGTTTCATTCAAAGCTTTTTCAAATCAAGTACCTCGTTCAGCCCGTATCATGTCTGTGTTATTTGAAAACCAGTTGTAGCAGCGTCGCTCGTTGCTTTTTAAAGAGCCCTCGAGAGGGAAATAACAGCGTAACGAGCGATGGTGTAGTTAGGAACGGTTCACTCGCGTCTCGTTACGACAATGTTAGTGATAGAACGAATGGAATAATGAGGAGAAATGATTGACTCGTAACTCCCTCTTATTTGTATGCACTTGCAACTGTCCAATAAACTATTAACCCGTATATTATGTTAAGTTTAATTTGAATAAGGCTAGCAGTAAATAGAAGAGATGTTAAACCAAACAGAAACATATTGTCTAATGATTTGTTAGAATCACGTTATAAGTTTTTAATTATTGTAAATTATTTTGGCCGCCTTGTCGTCGCGTAGCGAAATTAACGTAACATAACGTAACGTAATACCACGCCTGTAATCCCCGAAGAGGTAGGCAGAGGAATGTAGAAGCGAAATTATTGTATTTATTCTATAGCAATAATATTTGGATGCTTAAAACCACCTCTAATAATTTACATGAGTTAAGAAATTGATACATTTAAGAAATAAAGTTTGAACTTGAGGTCTCCCATCCAAAACTCAACCGCACCCAGCGTTGCTTAACTTACAGATTATTTGTTATCTACAAACACGTCCGGGCTATAAGGACGTATTTTTTTATGATTCACATATTCAAAGCATGATGTTTCCCAGATAACTACATCTATATCTAAACACAGTAAACAATTCTGGAAGGAAAACTTTTAATATAATAGTTCTGCCACACTTCCTTTAGATAATGTTTTAAAACGTTACTGATCATTAAATAACACTAAAACATATACTAACAACAGATTAATAAAAACCTCTATGACATAGCTACAATTTATTATAAAAATGTTATCTTACAAAATTTTTAATAATGTTCTAAAACATTTAACAACGACAGTGTAGTCGGCACAACAGAAGTATATTTAAGTTACTGTCTTTCCGTTTCAGTCATTTCATAATTTGATATAAAAAATGAAATAACACTATTTTTCTTCAAATCCACGCTGTTAAAAGAGAGACCATTGTCTGAACACTTTACAGAGCATCTTAATTTTATTTCTTGTTAACTTTGGTGTATGTTATTTTTTGGGTTATAATATTCTGCTGAGGAACAAAGAAGTGTTTGAGTCTAGCGTTAACGAAGCTGGCGGCGGGCCAGTGAACGTGATGGAACTGCGCGCGGGAGAAATACACCCATAACTAAAATGACGGATGTCATACTGGATTTCCTGTCATTCTTGCATGTACAAAAAATTATAATTTATTTAATTTTCTTGTAAAGTTGAATTTATTGGCATTATTTATTGACATTTATCTCTTAACATATCCATGTCGTAACCAGAACACACAAATCATCTAGGGTTTCGCATAGTTGCGTAAATATTAAACTAAAAATATACGTAAAATTATCCAACGTTACAAAGCGAACAATATGTCCCTAATACGCTTAATACGCTCATATGCTCGAATCTCAACACCCATAAGAGTACTCTATTCTTGTATATAGGAAGAGACAGTGGGACAGTCGTATAAATATATTCGAGACCCCCCCCATCACATGTGCAACAGCATATCGCTTTGTACTTACGTGGGCATTTCTTTCCATGAGTTTTTGCTGGGAATCGATCGCGATGACGCTCTTTGGGGGAGGCCTAAGTCCAGCAGTGGACTGAGATAGGCTGATGCTGATATGAGATGATGAGATAGACTGATGATAACAGTGGACCTTTCTACCATTCAACGCCTACCGCAAGCCGCGTCAAGCAACATCGTTCCATAAATCATATCAACGTCATACAAACATCTGATTTAATCTAACATTGTTTCTTTACGTATATCTAGAGTAATAACGAAAATAATAAATAACAAAAAGTTACTACAGTATTTCCGAATAATCGTATGTGCTGGATTGAAGCAGTAACGCCACTGGCCTGGCGCCAACGGCCAGCACGATTACTGCAAACCGTGAATGTTCATCCAGTGAAAAGAACCTTTTTTCTAGAAACTTCTTCCGAACAACTTCGTCTTTTCGATTCTGGGTTAATAGTCGTAACTTACGAGTAGCTGTCTATAACCAACATTAAAGTAATCGATAATTAATATCGGGCTTCTTTTATTATCACCTCATGGTTCTCCTTGTGTCATCGAATATTAAAACCCGCAGTAGACTAAAATTATCTGGAATTTAATATAATAAACATCATGAATTATAATTATTCTTTTGCATAGTTTCATTAATTCATTCGTCCATAGTATTGTATTCTATTATTATTATTATTGTATTTGTTTGTATATTGTTCATTAAACAGATAGTAAAAAAAAACGTAACATCACGCGTGTTATCCCCGAAGAGGTAGGCAGAGGAATATAGAACACTCCCACGTTTCACCAGTAAAACATATAGTATCCAATAAAATTCATAGAATGTAAAAGGTAGAGCTTTAATCATTAAAACTACGTTCGAACTCACGGCTAGCACAGTGAGAACAGATACAGCGTAGTCATACTCGTAGATACGACCGCTTGCAGAACTACTGCGGCCGGGGCGGGAACAAAAGTTTACGTCGCGCCGCACCGCCTCGTTTTATAATATTTATGTTATTATTTTGTACATTTTTCCAGATTAAATATTCATTTTTTAGTATAGGTATATACAAGTGGTTTTTTTTTCTCTGCTGCATTCGAAACATGTACTGTACCTCAACTGCATTTTATATAGATTTATTACACGAAAACAAAAATTACCGCTGCGTTACGTTAATATTAAAATTACAGACACCTTATATAAAGTCTAATCTGATAACTTATTTTTGGGGTGACTGTGCAGGCTTTTTATGTTAATATTTCCGAAATCTCCATCGCATGTACATTCTTAGTAGGGAATCGAACTTTTCTTTTAGAGCCTTTCAATAAAATACCGTTATAAGGAAATATAAAAATAGGTCAATGCGTTTTAATAAACTGTTATAAGAAATATTTTCCAAATATCATTTACTTTACAGCAACTACCAATAGATTCACGTCGAATATTCTCAGGGAATCTATTGATATGGATATTACAATGGAAAAATACTCCGTGGAGACCGCGATATGAAATCCTGTTCGGAGTAATATGGTATGAAAATAATACGATCGTACTTCTCTCGTAGTTATATATCGGTAATAATACCCCAGAGACCCCATTCAATACTAGCCCGAGCTCAGCATACATTTAACCAACTTTGAACTCTAATGTTTACTGATAAAGCTTGATTTTGATTGTCAGGAGTCCCATTTTGGTATTACTTCTTTTGTTAGATATACATCGATTGGTTTGTTTGTGTGTCGCAGGCGTCACACTACCAGTCCAGTTACTGAGATATTCTGTGTATCACATAATATGCGTCTAGGGCGTGATTCGGTATACACGGCCGATGTTTCTATTGGTACTGAGTAATTGAAAATCAGAACGACAACCGGCAAGGTCATTGGTTAATACATAATATTATTTAAATATTTACTATTGTTTTACGATTACGAACTAATTTATATGAATCAGCTCGAAGCATATACATATATCGTTCACTTCACTAGTAGAATTATTATAGAAAATCTATAAGCTTGCTTAATTCAAGCGAGCAATCCATCCAATTTCCTCCGGGATCCTCATCTCACGGCGTCGCAGCGGAAACTGCGTGATTAAGTATACAAGTTGCAAAATTACTTATCGTCCCCGCCAAACCTCACCGGGCTAACTCTATCAGCAGAACTAGCGGCAATGAGTGAACGGGGAGCGGGCATGCTCGTAGTTAAAATCACGTCAAAAGGAGACTGGAAACATTATTGTATGTGAGGATAAATGTGATGTATTAAATACTGTATAGAGAGTAAATACATAAAATACATATGCAGCTAACCTAACTATAATAAATATATTGTATTATTTATTTGTACAGAGAAGTCTGACCGTTTTCAAGTATGTGCTAACCGCGTCTAAGTGCTTAAGTCGATCATGTTTGGTATTGCGTTATATAAATGAATGTTCATTATCGTGGTAAATATTTCAAGTGTTTTCGTAATCGTATTAAGTAACAATAATAAAATTAATAAATGCATGATATTACGCCTGCATTTCCTTAAAAAGTTAGGCCGAAGGGTGTAGTATTCTCCTGTTGCACCATTGAGTTATACGTCCCATGCAATAGGGGATGAGCCAGTTGCCATATACCGGGAATACTCCAAGCGACTTCTGGGAATTTAATTTAGCTAAGGAAATTTTAAAATATAATCGGAAGCCTTTAATTAACTTTATAAAATCTTTATGTACGCCCACTTGCCTTGGCACTAAAGACTGCAGGCAGACGGAACTTGGTAAAAATATGCAGTTGATCTAATGTTATCAATGAAATAGAATGTGATGAGTTTCAATAACTTGTCGATTTCCATTAGCGGTTCAATACAGATACACGCTACACTAACACAGGTTCTTCACTGCAAGTCTCTTTCAAATGGGTCATCGATGCATTACAATTATACTACGAGAACTTCAGAATTATTTCACGATGACTCCCGATATTGATGGCCTGGATGTTACCACATTCTCGTCAATAAGCTAATAACATTTCTTTCAACTTATTCAGATGTTGAATACACAAATTTGTATATTACTTCCAAAAATTTGATTGTTATTAATTATTAATTAAATCCCGCTGGCAGCTTGACACTTGTCCCGCGCGTCACGTGAGTAATCGCTTGTCGATACTCGATCATGACTCCCGAGATTGAATGCTCTGTCTCCCACAAATATATCGCGGCGAGTAGCGCCGTTATCGAGTAATGGGAATTTGTAATAGCTAGTGTAGTGTGCTGGCTTCCCGTCCTCTACCCGAGGGGCTGGGTGGGTGAAACTGGTGGTGGTGCAAGTTTGTATTGAATATTTGGTGACATATACGACAGTTATACTTAAACTTTTTATAACGTAAGATAACATAACGCCTGTATTTCCCTGAAGTTGTAGGCAGAGTACACTCCACGTCTCACTAGGTATGATGTTATACATAGATCCCTCTATGGACTAGGGCTGAACCTATTGGCATAAGCCGAGCATAAATCCAGGCTTCTTGTTAATACTAGGAAACGTAACTTCACGGCTGTAATCCCCGAAGAGGTAGGCAGAGGAATGCAGAACACTCCCACGTTTCACCGGTTACG
>DWDV01002200.1:0-11914 GCA_018245615.1 Mimoniades ocyalus
GAGGTAACTAAGACGCGGTTATGTGTGTCCCAATCGCGCACATATTCCGTAAAAACCTACGGAATATCATATTCAATTGATACTGATTTATTCATTTCGTAAGTTATCGGTACTGCAGAAAAAAAAGAAAAATATTTTGATCTGTGCAATATTGGCAATAATTTGAAAATGTAATGTGTAATGTTTGCAATATTGCTGTTTGTTTCAAAAAAGAACAAAGGAATTGACTATTATTTGAAAAACGAATAAAATTAAAAAAATATAAATTGTGTAAAAACTTTCTTTTAAAAAAAAGGAACAGATAAACATATGCATTCCATTCAACGCAAGCTTATATTTATAAAACGAAGAAATAAAACATGTACAATACGTTCACCGCAGGTTTTTATTTTGATAACATTGAAAAGGAAAAATAACATCAGCTGTAAAACCGTAAATTCCACAGTGTTGCCAGGTGAGTTAAGTGTGACAATGGATACCTTTGCGTGCCGTTCTAAATTCCCGCGCGAAGTGGGCTCGTCAGTGCGCACGTCGGAAGTGAGTCGCTGATATTTGTACTGCTAATGCGCTAACATTTAAATTCGTCGCGGGCTCCCACTGCAGGTCAGTTAGGGACACTTTCTCGGTGCATCGTAGCTCATTTAGTTCGTTCAATATGCAAACAGGTAGCCACATATTAAATCGATTGTTGGAACATGATTGTTGGATGTTTTGCCACAAAAGCGAATTATATTGCACTTAAGTAATTCACCTATGCCGCTTGTTTACGCAACACTCCTGTTAAACAATACTTCAATGCTATGTTATGTCACTATGTTTCATCATTATTATTTTATATAAATTCCACTTTATGTGCACAAAACGCTGTGTAATGCTGTTTAATAATAACGCACCCGAGCATCGCCACTTAGCGTGCGAAACGGGCTGTTAAATATCTTTTAATTATTGTAATATCTCTTAATTATTACTCACGTTTAACTATATATTAATAATATTACATACCATTACAAAAAACGTCCTTACACAAACGTGCCACGGCTATCAGTCCTGAATGAACGAATTATGAAAAAATAATTACAATAATAATATCTTACGACGTCTGATCCATGGCCATACCATCCCAATTTAGGCTGCTTCTGTACTACTCATGACCAGACTGATAAACCACATATGTACATCTCTATATAGATCTGTATTTAACTAAAATAATCTTATTCTCAAACAACCAATGCTTCTGCCCGCCACCGTCACTGCGTGAGCAAGGACGTGTGTTCTGTCAGAATGATAAGGTTTGGGTGATACATAGTTTGTAAAATAGACAGTACGAATCACAGTTGAACATATTATACATAATTAGAATTTTTTTTAATCAACTCTACCAAGAAGGGGATCGTGTGCTCGCATGTGTGTGTACATGTGTGTGTGTGTATGTGTGCGTGGCGGAATGGACAATGTCTCATTGTGGGTTGGACACGCTAGGCCTCGGGTACTTGCTCCGTGGTACTGAGCTTACGTCAACTTTTTGTTGCTGTAGTTATAATTGCAAGCTGTGAGACTCGTTTTGTGTAGTGTGCCCATCTAAAACATACCTACAATGAGATTGGCATAACATACATTTATGTTGTCACGCTTTTTTTCCATGGGGTGGGCAGATACTAATGATTTCCATCTGATACGGTCCTGGATAGGAATAGAGATAAATTACAGAATAACCCCAATTAATTCAGTTTCAAAATGCAATTGAATATTTAATTAAAACGGTAATGTTTGTGGGTGTGTAATAATTTTAAAATTTGACATTCCTAAGTATGAAACACTGCTAATGAAGTCGTTAAGTTGCACAACTGAAATACTAATTTGTAGATAATTGTATGATACATCATAATAGGGACTGTAAATTCGATTTTAATTAACACTATTTTCCAAAACGTATTTTAGGTATCAAATTTTCGTTATTGTACATATTTCAATGAACCTACCAACCCGCCGTTATCCGCAGTGAACCCGCAGCCAGCATGATAAACTTATCGATAAACCCTTCCCATTCTCAACCTGTGTTCAATAATGGAGAGACAAAATGGTTTACGATGATGGTCAATAAAAAAACCAAAAGTTTGCTAAATTCAAGTATGATTCCTATTGCCAATTTCTTTCACAATAAATATATGTACTCTGCGATAAAATGAATGACTGTATATAATACACGATTGTTGGATGGGTGAATTAAAAAAAAATCTTAGGATTTCGATGACCTTCAAGCCACACCTGAGCTGTGGTGCCACTGACGAAATGTCAACGGAAAACAGTCGTAACTTTCTCGGTCAGCGTCCACTCCGCGGCCCACATAGCCACCCGAGGCGTGGACGTCTGGCAATTGAGCAAACTTAAAAATTATTTCTTATTATTTTTCTTCGATCCCACAATAGTGTTTTTATATCTTATATTATTCCGTGTGAGCACAAATACATTTTATAATACCTCATTAAGGTACATTGTAAAATAACAGTATAAACTTTAGCAGAAGAGTGTTAAATGCTTAAATGCTAAAAAAACCTATAAACAACATTACTGCATTGTATTTCGTATACCTAGACTACAGAGGCGGACTAATATGTTGGGCGCTAAAACGTTCCTATTGTATTTAGTATTAGTTTTTAACACTCTGTTTTGTTTATTATTTTAGTTGCCTGTGTTTTTTTATGTCATCATCTGTAATAAATACTTATAAAGTTTTCTTTACTGGCCACACTTTTCTTGGTATTGTTAAATGTAATTTCAGATACAAAATAACAATATCTTGGGACATCACTACGCGTAAAATCCACATAAAACGTCTGTATATACATAGAATTAAATTCAACTTAACAAGCCCGGCCCTTTGTTTACTGGAAAGCGGTCGCGACTAACATTTGAACTTTACCAGTGAAATGTTTCAGTGCCATGCCATCTTCATTGGCTTTTATATTTTTATATGTAGCCTGTGCGCGATAAATTAAAACCTGTATTATGACGTCACAGCGGCGTGTTTGTATAGTGCGAAAAAAACTATAATCAGCGTACATACTTTAAGAAAATATTGGCAACAGTATATTATTTATATTAAAAGGATAGGATATTAAATCATGATAAGGACGCAAGTATCAAGTTATTGCGAACGGGTTTTATTTATAGCACTGTATAAGAACTTCACAATCGTTACCTCCTTGATATATTGGAATGGAACCAAACGTTTAGATTGCAGAAGATAATTGATCCATAACTATAAAATAACGTAACGCAACGCCTGTAATCCCCCAAGGGTAGACAGAGAAGTGTAGAATAATTTTTTCTATATTTGAAAATGTACGAAATAGGACGCCATGTGAAAATAGTACAAGACGAATCGAGGAGTATAATTCGTGGTGGAAGTGTCGGAGTTGATAAAACTTTGCACCGCGATAAGATTAAAACAATTTAGGGATCTACCAAGAACAAGTTAGAGAGGTTTTTTATTAGAAAGCATGTCATTTCTTCATTGCCTTACTATCGTCTCTCTTATGACGCCTATGGTGTACCGAGAATAACTTCAAACGATTTTAAAATATCGAAATCTCAATCACTATTCAACCCTTTTATCGTTTCACTGTCGTACACTGATCTCACAGAATGAGAAGGATTAAGGCTATGTGTCACTCTGGCCAAGCAAGGAAGAGCGTATTGATATGATTGATGAAATAATCGTTCATTAAACTGATAACTCAAGGATGCAGCATACAAAAAAGCTTTCGCCTGTAATTGTACTGACTGTAAGTATTTATGCATTCGTAATTAATTTCTTTTTATGGCACATAATTTACCAAACATTCAGATAACCTATTTGTCGTTAATTTAATTTAATTTTTTTGTCAAAAGTTGGAACTTCTTTGGATTCCTGTATATTCATAGACTGATAAACCAGACGTAGAAATTAGCTCCACAACTTTAACGTACGACTTGAAAGGAATAGTGAAAATATTAACAAACAAAAGGAAGTACATTAATTCATTGTAAAGTGCTTCGTTATTTGAAACGTAATTATTTTTAATAGGTACTTACTTTTTCTACAATGATTTTGTATATTTTATCTTTGTCTACCTAAATGTGTGTACCTTTTGTATCCTTTCCGTTTGAATGTAAATAATCTGCCAAATAATAATTCTGTTTAATATATTTTTTGCATTTAAATTTGAAAAATTAAACTGCTCAGAAAATTCAACAAACAATAAGGTATCTAACTTACAAGACTTACAAGAAGTTTAAACTCCGAGTCATAATTCCGATCTAAAACTTAAAAGACATATCCACCGACCGACACGTTTGGGTGAAATAGTATGGAATCATAATAGAACTTTCTAGATTCGCGTACTACTGAAAGCTTGTGTGTACAAGGTCTATTCGGCTCTCCACAGTCACACGTTACCGTTGCAGGGCACTGGTTCGAGACGGCGGCCGCGCGGTCAAGGTGGCCTCACTTGCCCACGGCTATTATACTTGCAACTAGCTTGTCTATGGCGACAATTGTTTTACGAAATATGTACGTCATTGTCTTGGATATTGAAACGTAAAGTTGAACTAAATAGTTTTTTAAATATTATTCATTCATACATTGTCACGCCAGGTCCTCTTCCGGGGTAGGTAGAGAATGACGGGTGTCATATATATATTTATCCTTACAGACTTGAGGTGTTTCTACTCTCATCATTCTTATAAATGCACGTAAGTTACAGACACTTCTGCTATCTCCATCAGCCGGTATCTGACGATTATAAATGTCATTGGCCCATCTAGAATTTTCCAGAGAAGCATTTTAAATGGGGCAGAATGAAAACGTCGCATATTTAATCTGACATTGTATGTGCTGACTACAGTGCAACTGTCATGCATCAATGCATCGCTGCGTCTGCTGCTGGTGGATTATTTCACCATAAGAAATAAAATGAAACAAATCAAAATGATTTTACACTGCGTATTATTATTGAAGCTCTTCACAAAACGCAGACGGATTTTTTCTGATAACGTTACCATCTATTTCGGTGTTGCTAGCATTCGTAAATACTATGAGATTTTAACATTAGTTGGTCTGTCTATCTGTCTGTCATGTTTATTTCTGTTGTTATTATTATATTATCACGCGAGGTCCACCCAGGTAAAGCTCACCCACAAGTATCACCGACCGAATATGTCTATTTTATGACCTAATTCGCATTTCTAAACATTTACATGCGTAAACTTCATCATCATCATCAGCCTATCTCGGTCCACTGCTGGACATAGGCCTCCCCCAAAGAGCGCCATCGCGCCCTGTCTTCGGCTTGCCGCATCCAGCTTCTGCCTGCAACCTTTAAGCTGCGTAAACTACTTAGTGCAAAAATAGACAGAAAATTTTATTAGAAATCCGTCCGTTTATTATGTACTATTTCTCTATATAAATAATTGTAGAATAATTACTAAATATGACAAAAAAATCAAGACTTGTTATAAATATACACCATCAGTTTTTATTGTTGCCAGGGATACTACGTCATCACAAAAAACTACAACAGTAGAAGACTACAGTGGCCGGCAGTAACGGCGACCATTCATCATTATGATTGTCATTATGACAGTTAAGTGTAAATTGTGTCAATGTGACAGTTACATTGTTACGAGAGTGTAAAAACATGGCAGCCGCAAACGGCGAGCTGATGGTTGCGCGCGCCGCTTCGTGTTCATTCGATCAATTCGTTTATATTTTCTTTGAATTGAGTATTTATGACTTTCAAGAACGTGTGATTGCAGTTTTCAGGGTTGTTATAAAGACAATCCACAAGCTGAGTGCTGAATTAAATACTTCTTGAATTTTATTACATAAAGGTTATTTTAAAAAGTACCTAGATGAATAAAAATAGTTCTATTTCATTGAAAATTTGGTATTTAGTAATTTCATTAATAAAATCTTTATAATCGCTTTTATAAATACGCCGTTTATAGCTCCGCTAATATTAAGATAAAAATCACGAAAAGAAAACAAACGAAATGGTCATTAAAAATTGTGGACATGTATACTGTATACATAATAAGAAATAGAACATTATGTTATATACATACTACACATATGTATATCTTATTAAGATGATATGATTATACGGACGAAGATCGATCAGATGCTTTCAATTTCCAAATACAATTTAATGCAATGGAAATTAAAAAGTGCGGAGAGATGAGAAATAGGAATATGAAATTCGTGTGCGGAGATATGAAAGAAAGTGTTTTTTTGGCATATGGGCGTCAGAGTTTCTGAGACGTGCGAACAATTTATAGCGAGTCTCGTGATGCGTTAATTACTGCGCACACGCAGCGGCTGCAGTGTCCAACACTTGCCAGTTACGTCGGATTTTTTACTACGTAGTAGTAATATTTGATGAATGCCGAAGAAGTACGTCATATTTGTAAGGACACAAATGATAAGTAGATATTTGTGACAGATGTCACTTTATTTGTGACATATGTCAATTTATTTGTGACAGATGTCAATTTATTTGTGACAGATTTCACTTTGTTTATGATATCTGTGATTTTTCATATTAATGCAAAAAGCCAATTAAATTCTTCACTTAAGAATCACATACTTGGCCGGACCGGTCGCTGTGATAATAAAGTTTTGAATTTAGAACACAACATACAATTGACATTGGTGGTATGGAAGTACACAGTTCAAGTATTAAATAGGTACTTTTTTTTATAGATTTTTAAAAATTAATAAATCTTGGACATGGAATTCGTAATTACAAACACAGACTCCACTCCTTCTCATATTTTATTTGTTTATTTATTTAATCATATATTTAAAACAGTAAAACCGCAATAAGTAAAGAGTAACAAGGGTTTTGCTTATTGGAAAGAGATCTCTGCCAACAGACATGAAATTACTGAAAGTTTATAATGTTATAACAAGTTATCATCTTCATCATTATCATCGGCCTATTGCAGTCCACTGCTGGGTTATGCCCATAATCCCATATGGTTATCCCGTAATAATATAAGTTATGGAATTTTTATAATCATCCAATTATTGTATACATTGTAATACTCTTTAATACAAGGATTAGCACAGTAAAAATGTGTCTAACTAAATATAGTGTACATTAAATAAAAATAGAATGTAACAGCTATAAGCCTCACTTCTCACTTTCAATTTCATAAATATATTTTTTGTTTAACACGTTTTTAAATATTCATGATTATGTATTTACAATGGTGTCCAAGTACCAGGAAATGTTCATATAACTAAGTGCATAAACGTAGTCGTAGTGAGAATTGAGGTGGAGTGTGAGGCAATCAGTCGTATGGATGGGACGAAGGGCGCGGTAGAGACAACTTTCCTTCGACGACTGGAGTAGCCATGTGTTGTGTAATACACGGATTTCGCAGGAAATATTCAAACGTTTCAAGAAGCAATTTTATAACAGTTCCTCTATTACTTAGAGGCACCTACTTACTATATTATACTAGAAACTTTTACCGAAAAGAAAGTGCAACGTAGGTTAGATGTTTCCTTATAGAGGGAGAAGATGTCTTAAAGAAGAAAATAAACATAGTTCCATTTATTATTTATATTAAGCCTCAGTTCTTGCCGTCCCCTTCGGTCGTTACATGTGGAACATAGAGATAGAAGGTTCTAAGACTGATTATGTACGTGTCATTAATATAAGTTTTACTTTAACTGATCAAAAAGCATCTTAAATTATATAAAAGAAACAAATAATCAAGCTTTAGCTGCCCTGGAAACATCCGGCGGGAATTAAAAAAAAGACATGGCAACATTATTCCGTATGTGGCGGTCACTAGTCCGATTCACGGAAGCGCGAGAAACTGTTCGTCAACTCAACAGCCGCTCGTAATGAAATGCTGCGGATTCCTTGGCATTTCCTCAGGCTTACCTCGCGATGTTTGTACATACATACGTACAGTCGCGCTTTACGTTTTACAACATACCACTGTGATAGACACAATATGTGCACAGGTAGGTACCTTTTATTAAGGCAATAGTTTAGCAGTTTTCTTTTAATGACAACTTAATTATTGTTTTTTAAATATATTTGCTTAATATATTTGCTTTGCCTTGTAATTTGACAGTTACGCATGTGTTACCATGCTTCAGATCTAAAATCATTATATCGAAAAAGATGGTCTAATAAGGAAACCAAAACTTTGTTAATAATTAGAATTTATTTTTGTATAAAATCTGTCATTTTCAATCCATGATTAGTAACTGGTTTGTTAGTCAATTGGTAACTGAAATATTAAAACATCAATTTTGCAGTCGTTTTCATACATCTATCTGTAGTAGTCATGCGAAAGTTTTCCGAGGGCCTAAGAAGAAACCACTTAGAACAAACATAACACGCAAGTGCCAATACTTTCTTATGGAACTTTCTCTGTTCGAGGAACACGTGTCTCTGTATCGTCTTATGCAACAGTCCTTCCGTTGCGCGACAACTGCTATACGCCACATTTTTTTTTGTTATGGACACAATAGCGCATCAATAATTTAATTGATTTAGTCGCGTAAATAGTGTATAAAAACGAAGATGCAGAGATGAGTTCTGGGCCTTATAACTTTCAAGTTAAAAGAAATATTTGGAATGTGGACCTTAAGCCCACCGTGACAGTACTCGCTGGTGTGTAAAGCAGGAATGAAATATGAATCGTTAATATGAGGATAAGTTATAACAAGAAGGAAGATATATCAGAAGTTATAACAAGAAGGAGGAATAAAACATATCATCACGCCTGTATTTCCCGGATGGAGTAGGCAGAGGCACCCTCTGTGCTCCCACTTGTTACAAGTTACACGTCTCATGTAATAGGTTTGAGCTTATTGCCATACATCGAGCTCGAATCCACACTTCGGGCCACTAGTGGGATATACTAGTTTACACTATTATTAGTTTATGAACAAAACCCGGTCCTACTTCTCAACCTACCAGATTACTGTCTGGTGAGAAAAATTCAATGTTTTGCGACATTACATTATTCATCTACAGACTTTTTGACGTTTAAAAGAAAAGATTCATTTGAATATTCGTGTGAAGTGGGCATCATAAATTCTATTTAATTGGCAAAGTTAATAAATTCGTAAATACTTTATGGATTTTTTAATGTATTTAGTTTTAAGTGCATTCGATATGTTCTTTACAATTATATTAAGGAAGAGTACTCGTATAATTCCTGATCTTATCATTATATTATCGCGTCACGTCTCTGACGGGGCAGAGTGCTAAATATGTAGTTATCTTTACACGCTTAACATGCTTCTTCTATATTTAGTTTATTATTCGTTGTACTTGAGTTTTCCAACCAACCGCCATCCCCTATTTTAAGCTCTAAAAAGAACAATTCAATTTCCACCAACGGGATTTTGCTATTTTCGCTTGTAAGTTTAATTAAGACATTAAAACACGTGAACATTAAATCAGTTTTTTTTTTATTTCCCACAACTTGTATGTAGGTGAGTTAACAATTTTGATAATTTAGTCGATGATACGAAACAGTTACAGTGTGTGTGCAAGAATTGTATGCAATGTTTTAAGCGCAAAATGTAATGTAAGACTCTCTTTACAATGAAACTTATAATTAAGAAACTGTAGTTTAAATCATGTCGCAGTCTATATAACAACAAATATAACAATATTTGCTTACATCTATTGCTGGTTTAAGTTCTTTTGGCTCTATAAATTGAGAATTAGGCGTAATTAAAATGTGCGGATGAACAGAAAAAAGCTTGAGTTAACCATATTGGATCTGTGAATACAATCTATTTCCCATTCCTGGACACATGATTCTATAAATAAAATATTTGTCAATATTAGATGAAACGAACATGTTTATAATAAAAGTAATTGACGTCATTTAAAAATGCTTTATGATTGATAGAAAAACGAACAAAAAAAACTGCGTAATAAAAAATATTTTTTGCGTACTACGTTCTATATTTAAAAGTTTTTTAAATATACAAATCTATTATATTTTATAGAGCGGAGAGTCTCCACTGACCTTTCATTTTTTTTTCATTTCATCGCGTTCTCACACTTGGCCTGACCCTGTGCTGTTTGTTCAGAAACGGGTATTGTTATCGTTACAACTTTTAGTGTCGCTGAATGCTAATTGCAAGTGCAATCGTATCTTTTAAGCCATGAACAGATGTTAACTAGATTTTCAGTTACTTGTGTTCGTTACTGACCTACTTAGAGTTACCTAACATTCAATTCGAATATAGATTGATATTAAACCGAAAATAAATTCGTAATAAGTTTAATGTTACATTGACACCACGTGAGTTAAAAAAAAACATTTGTTGTCAGTATAAAGTCGTAATACTCAAGGAATTTACTCGACTTATGTAGCATTAATTTTTTTGTTGTTTTGGTATATTAATATTTTTTATGTAAATATAATTATGAAAATATGACGGTCAATGCAGCTGAGCAACTTATTATTGCGCTGACTACCAATAGTGGGGAAGCGCTCAAAGCCGAAGGATTAGTTCAAATCTGTTTCCATGTAAGATTTGTTTATACAATAAAAATCTTATAGGTACTCCGGTAATCTTAAGATGATTTAATAAAATGCCATGAGAACAACAATAAAATTGAATATTCTTTACGCCTAACCATATGCATTTTGAATCTATAATCTTAATGTGGGCACAAATTTTTCCGATCTCCGTTTAAAAACAACACCAGGTATTGAAAATTTTAATAAATTAGGCAGGTAAACATTGGCAATCTATACACATTCGATTACGTACGAAGCTATCGATAAAGTTTCCACGCTTCTAAATTGAACAATCTGTGTCCATTCGAAATCAGGAATTATTTTACATTCCCACGGGAGTGGTGAACTTGCGGCTCACCGAGCGTAAAGCCATTTCGCCGGCATTACACGGCCCCTGAGAGCTCCCTCTCTTTATCTAATGTAAGTGTAATTTCTATTTCATCATTATACATGTTATCATTGTGTAATTATATATATTTTTACACATACAACTACATATTGTAATTTTCGTCTATTTCTATGAGCTATTTGTGCGAACAGTTTCACTGATTTCGATTGAAGTGGTGCAGTAAAAATTTAATGTCATTTTATGTTCAAGTGCTAAACGAATTTGTGACGAAGTTGAAAAATGAAGTTCTTTTATTACAATAAATAACTTTTAATACAACATAATCATTAAAAGGATATTTTCATTAAGCTCTGTGTGAGTAAAATTAATAAAATATTGTAATACTTAAGTTATTATCTGTGTTTTACTGTTAAATGTTTCGTGAATGTTCGTACACATGATTACGTATGTACCGGCCTAACAAAACATAGGTTTTGATGGAATGGCCCGACTAAAATGAAAATACCAATTGAAATACAACAAATTAATTCAATAACCCTTCTAAAATTAACTGATTATGATTACGAAGCTGACACTCTGATTACTCATTGTATTTATGCTGTCATACTAGCCAGTCTTAGTTGACCTTCCCCGCTCCTCTCGCCGCCTCCGCTGTCGGAGTTCACGGAGAGAACGTACGAGGTGACAGGGGTATTTTTATACCGGTCCACTAATGGCTAGCTAAACACTTATCGTCATGAACACAAGGGTCATTATTGTAAATCAGGTATACGGTGTTTGTACGAGGTTCGAGTACTAATGTGCCATTGTGATCAGTGCAAATTAATACGCACCTCCCACGTCTATTGTTTTGTCGTACGTACCTTTAACCTACGCTAACTGTGAGGCGAAAATTATAACAATAGCGCGTCCCACATCTGGCGCGCTGGAGTTGTTGGCGATGCGGCTGACTGTGTTCTTAATACTATATGTTATGTGTTCGGCGGTTGACGGGGTACTTTGTAATACAAG
>DWDV01002201.1:0-11913 GCA_018245615.1 Mimoniades ocyalus
TCGACCCGGGAATCGAACCCGGGACCTCCCGATCGGCAGTCGCACTTGCAACCAACACGACCAACGAGGCAGTCAATAGATAGATTTAGAATAGAATTAGTATTTAAGGCACACTGATGATATAAGAACTAGCCGTTCGTATAATAATACTAGCTTGTATTATAGATTATGTATTTATGATTAAAATTTAAAAAATACCAGTCATTATTACAGATAAGTAAACGTATCTTGTCTTTTACTATAATTAATATTAGTATCCTTACAATCTATGACAAACTGACAATGCACGATGCAATGTTTGAATAAATTAGTGTCATTTAAATAAAAATAAAATCAAATTATGTACTTATCATTTAATATTTCTGCAAAATATTAATTATTTGTCAATATTAAAAATTTGTATTAGTTACAAATGCTTTTATGATTTAATGTTAATTTTGTCAATCTATTTGAATATTCTTTAAATACATATTTAAAATTAATATGATTTCATCTCATGCTAATAATAAATAGTTTAAACATAATTGTGACGTGATTTTATTTATGATAGTCTCCTGCTAACATTTTGATATCTTCACAGGGAGTACATGCACAAATTTGTCGCAATTTAATTTGGTCTTTTGATAGTAATAGAACCAACTGACGAATAATGTTGCTAGTATGTTAGAAAATTTCCTTTTTATCATTGGATGCTCAACAAATAATCACATACTTCACTTCATGCCCCATGCATTTCAAACATTGTAACTTAAATATTATTATTACATAATATTACCAGATCCTTATGGGGTAGGCAGAAAACACGGAGTGCCAAATATGTCTATCCTTATCGACCTGATGGCTTCCACTACATTTATCACTGTCTTTATGCAGATCAATCTATTTTATCTATCACTCAGTTCTACATATTATACAGAATAATTACGGTTATGAGGAGTACGATTATAAAATGACGCACATTAATATTTTAAATACACTGTTACAATGACACGAATAGTACACCTGTCTCGACGCGTTGCGCTATATAAGCCGATCTGTCATGCATTTTTAATCTGGGGATTGCATTACCATTGTGCGATTGACTGTACTACAGTTATACAGAGTATCGTAAGGTACCAACATCCAGGCAGTAAGCTGTAAATAACACAAGCCAAAACGAATACAGTCATGAGAATGACCACATGGTTCATGTAAATAAATAATTAACTAAAGTGTGTTCTGAGCCTAAGTCTGCTGTTATGTTGTACTATCGTTACTGATGCGAGTGATCATTATATTATTTGGTTTTCGCGTTTTGAGACCCATCGTGATCGTGCACGTTGTAGATTTTAATAATGGCGTCGTTGAGCGTGGTGAGCTTCGCCTTACATCCCTTGTCGCATTTATTGCACACCCAGTGGATCTCTTGTTTCTGGTTGATATGCTTCGATCTCTTCTTGAACCTGTATTCTCCGAGGAGTATCACCGCGTTGCCTTGACGTGACCAGCTGTAGCGCGGCACGAGACAACCTGGAAAAGAACCCAGAGTAAACTTCATACGCTAATCACGATTTAAGAAACACAAAGAGGAGACAAAGAAGTAGCAGAAGAAACGTAACGGCAGATACCCAAATCCATACATTTGGCGACGCTCGGCCAGCGTACGATCAAGGTAGACTCCGATGCTTTGATACATGCAACATTTCATTAGCACAACTCCGTCGTTCAACTAACGTAGTCATGGTTGACAAGAACGAATGGACTTTTTACGAGATAATGAAAACGCACACTAAAAGACATCTGCAACAGGCACTGAATCTCGTTCCCGGATTTCGCGTCCTCTAATACATTAAACAGACTACCTACAGTACTCTCTGAAAAGTTAATGTTTAAACATATAGGTCTGTTACATACAAATAAGGCATTGAGCATTTATGAATTACAGACATCATGAATTTAAAAAAGGATTTTTTATAAAAAAATTATAAAAAAGTTTTTTTATAAAAGTTTATAAAAATATTTTATAAAAAAAACGTCTAGCTTGGATCCGTATTTACATCGATTTTAACAAAATTGTTACGCAAGTTAAGTCATATTATCACCTTCAACTACTAAGTAGACCTTAGAGCAGTTGAAGAATATACGAGTATTTGTCTAAAAGCTTGCAATCCTGCAGTCTTCAATAATAGAGACAAAAGAAAAATCCAAAGCAATATGTAAAATAATTTTCGTAACACAAAAAAGTATGTATTGCGAGTGTATTCCAACATCCAATTCTCTATCATAACATAATCTCTCTCAATCTCTGAGCATAAATCACCATAATATGTATGTATCAGCTTAATTACCTATACACAGGCGAGCTTAGTCTTCACGTAGCTCAAGTAACATAAACGAGTTGCATGTACTTTAAATTGTCAATTATATTATTAATCGCGAGCTCAAAATAAACCAAAAGTTTTTAGTTCTGCCTCTCGTGCATTACGCCTGTAACCCCCGAGAAGTAGGCGTGAGGTTCACTCCCAGGTTTCGCCAGTTGCGTTCACATCTAGTGATGGAATACCTATATGGTGCGCCTATTGTCACACCGGGCAGAAAAACAAACTCCGAGGAACTACTAGAATTTTCAACTCGAAAATCTAACTATATAGATAGTTAAACCAATACAATCCGACCCGGTATCGAATCCGGAACCACTAGATCAACGCGACAGTCAAGTTCTTGACAAGAAAACAATATACAGTTTATTTGAATATTTTATTTCAGCAACAAGCTTCATAAAAATTTCTTTGTACAATATATATAACTAGAAATAATGTAAAAGTATAGTCCGTCTACCTAAATATATAAAATGTATACACGGTTATATATCTATACCGATTATAATACTACTAGGTATTATGAACGGTTGAAGTAATTAAAAAATTTGCGATGATCTTAACATTTCGATAACAATTAACGAAATAAAATTGTAATGTACTAATATTATTGCATTTCATGTAAAAGTTATGTAAGTATTCCATAAATCCTAACATATTTTTCAATATAATTTCAATCTATTTAGATATATTTTTTTTAAATGTATACAATATTTATTAAAAATTCTTAACGAATATCCTAGCAATTTACAGAACGAAATTAACACACAAGGGAGTTTCATCGTGAAATATATCTTGTGTTCGGTTCATAATATTCCATTTATTAGCATCGTTTTTATCAACGCCTTTACTGTTATAGGCCGCGACTCTCCCGTCATCATGAGAAGGTTTAAGATCGAATTTATGTATAGTAAGTGCACACAATAATGTATGTATGTAACATGTTTAGATTTTACACATTCTCATTTATAAAAATACCAATATTCTTCAACAGTTCCTCTTTCATCTTTCCTTAACAAAATATCACGTATGTTATTAAAGTATCCGATAGAAATCATAAAGTTTAAAATTTCTTGATTTAATTAAGCTATTACAAGATCAAAATGGCATACCCTGATGATGCTTCAATATACATTTCATCCCAATTTTTTTATTATTTACTAATATCGTATAGTAATATATCCCTTTTCAAATATTACTTTTTTGTAAAATTTTAAAATATTGTGATGCATTAAATTTCTATCTCATTAATAATGAAAAAAAATTATGACAAATGAAAATCGATCCACCTATAAAATTCCCATGGAAACTTGGCAACACATGTTTTAATTAATCTATTATCAATCAACCTTTTTCAGATATAGATACGCGTATGAGAAACTTGTCTACAAACCGCAGTAAGACATAAATACTTATTACACTGATTCCATTCTCAATGTTTCACATAACAGTCGACGTAGTACCTTGGATTTCCAATATCGATTGTCGTGACCAGTCAATATCTCTTCCGAACCATGATCGGTTGCATTCCAGCTACAATGCACTTGTTAAACCTGCAAAACCGACAGTTCGATCTCGTGAACATGTTGATTTCACAGTTGTTCCCTCCATTGCTGCCAGAGAAAGGGCAGAAGTATTGTTCCTGTTTGTTCAACTGCAATGTTCTCTTGAAGAACAGCTTACACGACTCGCACGTCAAGATACCATAGTGGGAGCCGGATATGGCATCGCCGCAGATGGGGCAAGATGGATATAGATGAGAATCTAAAAGTCAAGAAATAATTAACTTTATTAATTAAATAATTGTAAGTAAATAAAGTACATTAAAAGTATGTATATATAAAAAGAGAATTAGAATTAGAACGGGAAATCTAAAGTGGTCATTACCCGGCGGCATACTTCCCATTACTTTTACTCCCGCATCCTTTTTAGGTACAAAAGGCTACCTTTAAGACAGAGACAGAGTTGGAGAAGCATCAACTATCTTATCTTAATAATATGAATGATAAAAGTGCATGATAATATTCACTGACATTTTCATTTAAACATAATAACGCTTGGAGTTCGATTCCCCGATAAACATGTAACAAAAATCTGGGTTTTCGAGTTGGTGTGTAACAATATACTGAATTCGAATTACACAAGTGGGCTTCTTTCAGTGCCACCGTCTTTCATAACTTGGAATTTTATCTTGGAATCTTGTAATTGGTCTTGGAATTTTAAATTATTTATTTTAAGACACGACAACGACACAATGTGTGATCGTCGGAATGACACTAATATACCCTACCCTGTATGCCTTCATTAACCATGTGTTTTGCGTGTTCTTTCTAAGTGCAGATGCCCAAACTTCACACATCTCAAATAAGAATACGAAGAACTCTAAGATGTGTAGGTTTCCTAACAATGTTTTCCATTACATCCATGAAGCATGTGTTGTTGAATTTTTGAGATTTGTTATTCATCAATATTGTTAAATAAACCAAAACAGAAAAAACAAAATATGTTAGTAATATTTAATACAATCTATTATTTATTTATATAAAATTTATTTATTAACCCGTCATCGATAATTCCACCTTAAAATTAGATAAAACATAATCGTAGATGTTAATGTTATAGTACTTGTTGTGTGATACTAAATGATATGTATCATGTAATCCAGGATTGAGTTCGCGTGTCCTAGAATACCCTTAATCACTTTTCACTTCAATAGTTCCAGATAGTACGCCAAACCCTAGAACATAGGTCTGATAGAGTTAAAACAACTCAAATTCGTAGAGTTTCGGAGTGCCATGTATGAATGCCGGTGCAAGAGTTCTCGATAGTACCAATCCATATAAACTATATTGTTCTCGGTCTAATTCACATTCACGACTTGTACGAGCCTATATATTTACTATAAGCACACTAGTCAAGGGGCGTGATTGTGAAAGGTGTTTTTAAACAATGTGAGCCCGGCATATGTGTGGATGACCGCTTTACAGCCGAAGTAGCTGCGTCTACTACACTGCCACCTCTCCTTCTGTTTCCGTACGTAGTGCAAGGAGAACTTGTAACCGTCCACGATCATCATTTTTCGTTGATTTTTCGACAACGTGAATAACACTGAAAACAAATAGATACATAAATATTATGAGGCTGTAGCTATCGATATTGTTCAGATAACGTCCACACGCCAAGTAATGAAAATAAAACTACCTACCTACACAAGTTACAGTCATATCTCAAAAGATTACTTTTCTATTTGATAAGGACGGAACGATTCAAATGTACTCCCCAAATTACGTGCATATTGTAAATTAGTAAGAAAAATGTACTAAATAGGGCACCTCGATTTTTTCTCCCAAGACTTAATATTACGAATATTAGCTATCATTTACATGACTTCAGAAATGCTGTGTATTTGATGGTGTTCCGACAAAAATAACTATTTTTATTCCAATACCGTCCAGTAGCTCGTACATAAAATGTATCAAAGAAAGAAAAACAAAAGAAAAATCAATCAACGAATCGAAACAGAGCAGTACGTGCAATTTGCCATTATTTCCTTAAATTGAAGAATACGCTCTACGCATGCGTTGACACGCGCCGTTTTAGAGACAAATAATTAACGAATGTTTCAATGGTAATGTCGTCCAGAGATCTGATTAATAAGAGTACTTTATTTAAAGCAATTATTTATTGTTCATCGGAAATCAAACTTTTCAAGTCTCAGTTCAAAATCAAGCGTATCTAATCTACACAGGTTGCTTTTTACGAAAAACGTTCGTTGCTAAAATCTATTTGACTTTATACACAATGATAACTTAGCGCTACATAAATAAGGTGACATAGAATTTTCCTCCCTCGGTAGTTATTATAATACACTACTAATAACAATGTTTGATAGATTTTATACACAGAAAGTTTAACGTAACGATTTTATTTTCGTTTACCTTCCTGTTTCGCATCCTCATCAAATAATTGCTAATAAGGCGAGATCATGCAAGAATGTAATACATACATTCATATTTATTAAACAAATATGAAATATCATCTAATTGCATAGATGGAATTATGACTAGATGCAAATTAATGGCACATAATTAATTTTAAAATTGGGAAACTAAACCATCGCAATAAAACTTTACAAAAAAGAAATTAGTAATGATAACCGTAGCTGAATAATAATAAACGTTTTTTTTTGTAATTCAATGGTTTTCTATTTTAAAGTTCTCTATCTAAAATAAATTATAAATGTAACATTCCAATAAAACACAATCATTGTGACTTAGGTTAGGTTATGTTTTAATACTGTAGAAATTATTCTTTTAATAGTTATAGCCCTTATACATATACAATGAGGGAAATGTACATAAATTTGTACGTTGTACATAATAAAACAAACTAGGGGCCACAAATAAAAAACAAGATGTCCGCTGATGTTTTTCAGTCAATTTCAACTAATGTTTACTTTAATATTTTGTTTCGTATATATCAAATAACAGTAATTTCTATTTTCTTTTATCCTAAACTTATTATAATTACCACATTAATAAACTGTATTGACGTGTATTTTAAACATGGGTCAAACTACACAAATCTTATTATATCTACACGACAATTCTTCTACCCTACACTTAAATCAAATGATATGGATAATGAGATTCATTCGTATATTTTAAAATTATTATTGCAAATATCACAACTAAAACACAACAATAAAGGTAAATATTTTAAAGATAATATAAAAATATACATTTATTGTTTATTTAAACATACATATCATACATATCATACATATCTTCTTTATTGCAAGAGAAAAAAATATTTTTTATGTAATTCCGCAATCAGTGTCTAAACAAAATGGCGAGTAAAGAGGTACTATAAAGTTATTGACGACTTAGACAACGTTATAAACATCTGTAGTCTATGCATTCCTAATAAATATTTATTGCAATGGAAATAAAAGCAGGCACATCAATGTATTTTATTTTTAAAAAACTGTCATGACAAAAGTAAAAAAACCGATTGACGAGACGTTTTGAATGAGTCAGATCATATCATTAAACCACCTATAATAAATGAGTAACATATTTTCACTAACGTTATCAACATTTACTAGGTAGGTACATATATTAAGAAAACTGACAATATTATACATATTTATTTGTACCACGTAACACACGATCATTTTTATTTGTACATCATATTTTTAGTTTTTCTATACGAGTGTGGAACGTCTCAAGGTACTATCCTGGGACCCGTGATCTTTACACAGCATTTATTTATTAGAAAATGTATTTAGGACTCAATACTTCAAACACAGCTCTTAGTTCGATGCCCATTAAATCCGCCATCCAAGGGCTCGATTGACTAACAACTGCGACGCGTCATGGTTATGGAAGCCTTTAGCTTGAATGATACTTTCACCAGATGTCTTAACGACAGCCTTGCAGCATTTGTAGGAATGCGTCGAACATGTCCACCGGACTATACCATTACGCGCAGAATGCTTACAGAATGTATAATTATTGTACATTATGAGAGGCTTTCCCCTGAGTGATTGTATGAAGAACGCTTTATCTGAAAGAAGAACAGTTATTTAGTAGAAAACAAAGAAAAATTAACAGAAGTTATAGTCAATACACTAATAATAGAATATCTAACGACACAACGAATTGAATACGACAGTGCATCAGTCCGAAACAAAAATGTTAGATAATACAATTGTAATTAAAATATGTTGGCGGCTGGAAGGAAGGACATCCGGCATATTGGTACATTTGGTGATCTACTTAGCGACAGTTTAGTATTTAAGTCAAGTTGACACTTTATAGATTTTAATATATAAACCAGGTATATCCAGGTAAATATCACGTAATTCACAAATTTTTAAATAAATCAAAGAGAAGTTTATTAAAAATAATATTTATTTAGCACAAACTACAGCATTGGAACACAAGTGCGTTAATACTGAAAATTACGTATGCCTCCATATTTGCTTTTTTATCTAATAGTTATACTTACCTACAAATATTATTATAAGGCAAGAGATTTCTAATATCAGAGATCACGTTTGTTCCTATCACAAAGTAAGCACCTTGTTATTATGACAAATGTTAACAATACATATACAAATAATTCCTAATATAATCCATAAGATGCCTGATACAGATTCAATATAAGATTTTTTTATTAGGTACATCATATTTTTTTACTTGAAAAAAGTACGAACAAAATTGTTATAAATTTGTGCTTGACAATGTTAATTAGAAAAATGTTATACTAATAATTTCTACTAGATTAAATAAGTTTAATACCCATAAAATTTGTATAGTTATATCTACCTATATGCATACAAAATTCTAGACACACCCTAGGACGCATCAGAAATTATGATAAAAAATTCGGCACATCTTTATATTTAGACAATCTTCAGTCAGAGCATTCGCAAAAAAATATAAGGACTGATTCACAATTTTAAGAGGTTAGATCTAGTATAAGTAGCTCAAAACGTTTATCTTAAAACTACAGAGTATCAGTTTGTTTACGACAAAACAAAATACTGATTCTTGCCTAATATACGTCAATATCAGCACCAGAACAACGTTAATTTGGATCTCACAGGAATCCAGACTCGTCGAAAAGAGTTTTACTTTCTGATTGAAAAGTACTAATTAATTTTTGTAATAACATCCGGATAATTCAGAATATTAAATACTTAAATAAATCCACAAAAATCTCACTATGCTATTTTAGTATTTTCTATCTTAATTTTCTTAAGTTTTACTACTGCACCATCTTCATATTGATTAACATTTCATCCCACCATACACACTTAAAATAAAATATATCAAAGAGGGTATACCTTACCTTAAAATGATATCATGAAAAATAATGTCACCATTATAACAGTTTATACTTATATTATTACTTTTTTTTCATTTTACACCATGCGTCCCTTTTGAAAAAAATCCTCGTATATTTTATGATATACAATATTAATGTTATAGAAACGATGTTTCAAAATACTAATCCGTTTATAATAAATATGGCATAAAAGTAAAAAGATATAGGTAAAAGATATAAAGATATAGGAGATGTAAGGTGTCAAAATAGTAAGCAGGCCAGTTTTCAGAATGTTCGACATCGATGGAATACCCCGAAAAGATAACATTGTAAATATATACATACGTTCATTTATATTATTAATCAAATCCGTGTTCATTAAGCACATATACAAAAGTACCTTTAAAAAAAATAAAAGATGTTACTTCTGTATGAATCTACGTATCTAAGGAGTGAAGTGGGAATAGTAAAATTGCCTTGACTCTCAGGCTTGTAGATATCATTACCGTGACTTACACAAAAATACTATTATGCCAATGCATCAGCAGAGACGCTTCATAATAAAATTTATTTATTATGAAGCGTTATAAAATTTATTTATTAATTATTAATTAATAATAAAATTTAACCTAAAGAAGAACAGGTGTCAAACAAAAAACTCAGTCGGAGGATGGTTGTGGTGATTCTTTGCGTAAACCAATACATTTTTTTCCGTGTAGATCCTCGCTTGGCAGCCATATTCATTGTGGGTGTAGCAGTACCACCACCATTTGCTCCCGTTGCAGAGAAACTTCGCAAACGTGAAGTCGCCGAGCTTCATCAGGCTTCTGCCGTCTTGCGAGATCATGATTTTTACTGAAAATGAAGGCTTGATAAGACGTCTTGAAACATTGGTAAAATAATTTTAATCTTCATTTGAAAGACTTTTTTAAATTGTAGGAAACATATATAACGCCGTGTGTACCATACATTAAAAATTATAACTATGTGAGTATTACGTACACAACGACGATCCGACAAAAAATATATCATTCACTTTTAGGATGCACTAAACACTTGACTTGATGAAATATATAAAAACATTTTTATTAAACCACGACAATACCTACATCTGTCGTCAAGGATCAAGGATCTGTCGTCATCAAGGATCTGTCGTCAGTGCGTCATTTTTTAGCAAACTATACCACGAAATCAAGATTCAACATAAAATATCAAACAAATTGCAATTACCTTTCAAAAAAAGAATAAAACCGTTTAAAAATTTGGAAACATCCTGTAAAAGGAAAGAAAGAAATAAAAAGAAAAAAAAGGTATATAAAACCAACTTTATTCCCCTGTTTGGGTAAAATAATTTATAGAGTACTTATTTTCAAAAAAACTAGTATTATACAGAAAATAAAACATTTTTTATATATGTGAGGGACAAAAATAGACAATTTCACATTTGCCATCAAATATTTACAAAACACTCATCTTGAGTGACATATTAACTTATATTCTTATTAACACACAATTTACAGCACATCAAATATATCTTAATAGCTTGTTTGGACACATTGCAATACTTTACTTTGATTTCTTTCTGCATAACATCTAAATTAGCATGATTGAACAATAAATGTATTGTATGCAGTATACCAAATAACTCTTCCGTACTTACATAGAATTTTATACAATGATTAGGATCCTCTTTGGGGCTTATTAATCTATCCTTTGTGTTAACCTTAATAACATCATAACTAGATAGCATTTTAAAATCGTTAAAGTCTTTATTCACTTTACTCTTTACTTCATATAATTCTCTTACGAGTTCTTGATACCTCTCTGGACGTATATAACAAGTGCTGTTACCTTTCTTGTGGCGCATAATTACTCGAAGTTTATCATCGAATTCTTCCTTCATTGAAATAATTTTTCTTTTGAAAAATAACATATCTGTAAATTACCAACACAGTAAATTTAAACAATATTGATATAATTTTGCTACGGAATACTAATTGGTGAAATATTGATTGAATACATCAAATATATAAATGCAACAACTAAGCAGTAATAGTTTAAAATTTAACCTAACACTCCACAGGTTCTGAGTTCAAATTCTGGCTTGCAACACTGCACAAAATTGTGTGTTTAAAATTAAATATCACTCGCTATAACGATGAAAGTAAACATCATGATGAAACCTGCATTGATTGAGTAAATTAACCACTGCCATGTTTCTTAATTTACTAACTTACTTAGAATGAATCAAAAATAAAAAGATAAGGAAACCAAGAAAAATAAAAACCGAAGATATATTTTATTAATTTATTTTATTATTTCAAATATTTGCACTGTCGTAAACATCAAATCAGCATAATCTACAACACACTATTAGATAGTATAATAGCGTATAAAAAATGTGTAATCATTCCTTACTATAATATGTGTAAGACAGACATGGGTTAACAAATCACTTCTGCAGACATCATCCATTGTCAGAATTAAAGGGAATCTATCATATTGAGTTTCAATATTTAACAACTTAGTAACCCAAATATATTGAAATTAAAATTTTTGTGTCATGTGATGTTCAATTGGAAATAATATAAATATATTTTTAATTTAAAAAATACAATCTGTCACACACATTTTTTTAGTAAACTTAGTGTGACAATTTTAGTAAAGGTTTTATATTAAAGAGGTAATCCCTGTAATCCATGAAGAGGTCAACAGAGGACTG